>JAWWEM010050298.1:0-11874 GCA_035582935.1 Ormyrus thymus
ACTTACTAAAGAAATAATCTTCCCTCCTTGTCGCGGTCGTCATAAACCCCTATTTATGATAATATATGTATATATATATATATATATATCGCCGCCCAAGATATGACGTGTACGGTCTGCTCATCACCTTCCATCATACGCGACAGAGTATCTAGCTCGTGATTTAATGACCTCTTTCTTTGTTCGACTTCGAAACTATGGCCTTGCAGTTTTAGCGCCCACCTCGCGAGTCGGCCAGCCGAGCTCTGCATCGTTCGGATCCTTTGAAGCTGTGGTGGTCCGTCACGATGAGGAAGTGCCTTCGACATAGGCGCGAAACTTATCGATCTCCCGCAGTACAGCGAGGCATTCGCTCTCGGTTACGGAGTAGTTGCGCTGAGCCTGTAAGAGCGCTTGCGTCCGTCTGTATGACGAATCGCAGGCTAAAATCCGGGCGGTGAAGCACTGGTGCAGAGGCGATCAGAGCTTTAATGCCATCGAAGGCGTTCTGTTGATCCTCCCACCACTCATACTTACCCTTCTTCGTTAGATGTGTGAGTGGGGCGGCTATTATGGCAAAGTCTTTTAGGAATTTGCAATACCATGACGCCATGCCTAGGAAGCGCGTAAGCTGCTTTAGATTTCTGGGCTCGGGGTGTTGCAAGCCAGGTTCAATCTTCTCCGGGTCTAGTCGAAATCCTTCGCGATTGACCAGAACGTCCAGATATCTTCCCAGACCGAAAACTCTATTTTCCCTGGTAATGCCAGCTTGCTTTACTCTTTCGAGCACCTTCTCGAACCACTGCAGAGGCCCGCGAAAAGATGCTGTGATGACAATAATGTTGTGCAGATACGAGAAAGTGTGCGGCTCTAAGTTGGGTCGAATCACTCGATCTATGAGCCTTTGATACGTCGCTCCCGCGTTCGATAACCCGTACAGCATCCGGGTGAATTGAAAAAACCCGAAGCCGGGTACGGTGAACGCGGTGATTGGCCGAGAAGCCTTTTTCAGAGGTATCTAGTAATACGCGCTACTTAGATACGCGTTCGGTTTAGATACTGTGTTGACTTTCCGGATGTCTGCAAAACTGGTATTTTCCGTTTGTTTTGCGCACCATTACAACCGGACTGGACCATGCGCTAGCTGACGGTTCCACTACTCCGGTTCGCAGCATTTCTTGCACTAATTTGCTCTTGAATTCTCTGGGATATCGATTACTGCTTTTGCCTAATCGGTCGAGTTTCTCCAACGTCGATAACGTGTTTGGCTCAAGTCGTGCAGTCCAATGCTGCACCTTGGGAAGGGAAAATTCTATCTAGTAATTTCTGAAGCCTTTGCAGCTCCTCCGGCATAATGTCTGCCAGGTCGACAGACGTTATCTTAGCTGGCTCGGCTGGCTCCGGTGGTGCGCAGGTTTGACTCTTGTTGCCCTTCTTACTGGATGGCGGAAAGATCGCGGTATTGACGCTCGTGATTTCTAGGAGCACTTTTCTTCCTGCTGCTCTCACGAGCAACTGATCCGTGTCAGCGTCGTGGTTCGTTGCGAAAGCCGTTCTGAAATTTGGCCCGACGTAGCAATCTTCGTATAGACGGGGGATGGCCGAAACTAACACGCCCTTGGTCACGCCTGCCAACTGGAATGGGAATATCACATCGCTTGATACACACAGAGGAATATTTTCGGTGGCTTGTGCATCTGAGCCGTAGGCCGAGACGAATTGGCGTCCGGTGGCTGCAGCCAACTGTAGGCCGATCGCTCGCATAACCGTGCGCGACGAGCCTGTATTTTAGAGGGCCTTTATCCTGTATTTAAGAGGGCCTTTATCCTGTATTTCCCTATCTGCACTTCCAACCACCAACGCGCCTCGTCACTAGACAGAGATTCGACCTGGGTATAAACTCAGCTCTGTTTCTTTCAAGCACGCCGAGCTTGCGTCGGCGTGCTTGACCCCATCTAGCCGCCCCGCTTGCCGTTTCTCGAATATTTCGGGCACGACACCTGGTAAACTCCAGGTGCACCATATCCCCAGCAGGTAACTTTCGGCTTGGATCCGTCGCCAGGCCCTCTTGGCCGATCATTCGGCTGATCTCGACGGTTGTCCTTAGTGCCTTTGCCTTTAGAGTCGGCGCCTCCATCGGGGCTTAGACTGCTCCGTCTTCGGTTATCCCGATTCTCGCGGCCACCCTTCTTCTTGGCTCCTTTGGCTCGTTGCCTGAATTTGGGCTGCGGCTACTTCGTCGCGTTCCCTCGACAGCTGGTCGTATCTTTCGCTAAGGTGTACTACCTGGGTTCTCAGCTCTGCGAATGCGCGGCTTTCCTCCGTGCCTTACTCTTTCTTGTCTGGCTAGCTGGGCATCTTATCTGACGCGCTCAGCGCCGATAATTTTGTCCGCGAGTACGTCTTCAGGCGCTCCTATGCATCGCGATTCACGTCATATGCCGCATCTGCCAGCACAGAGGATTTACGGTGTGGTGGTGAGCAGAAATTCTTCTTCGCTTCCAGCGTGAGCTCCGCTTCGACTGCTAGCTCCAAGACTGTAGACAGCACATCGTTAAAATCACCTCTCCGTACTATTTTCTGTAATTCTGGGTGCATGTTTCTATGCAACAAGTCTAACTACTGCGCTAGGCTGGGTTGCAGGTACAAATTCAGAATTGTGCGGAGTCATGAGATGAAGTCTCGCACCAACTCATCTCTGCTTTGCGTGCGGGCAATTGCCTCTATTTGCAAAAGCTGCTGGTATCCGCGGTTCCTGCCGTGCCATCCCTGTGGTACCACATGGCGGCTACTCCCGTGAATAATTCTGGAAGTGCGTGAGCATGTCGTCGTCACTGTAGTTCGCTGCAGTGCGGCAATCTTCGAGCCTGGCTAAAAACGTTTCGATGCTCTGGTTTGAAATGCCGGAGAATTTCCGACCCCTTTTGCGCATTAGCTGCCCAGGCTCTCTTACGGATTCATTGAACGTCCTTGTGCTTCGTTCCGGAAAGGCGCTCGCTTGTGTGCTTCGCACCTTATCCCGGTCTTGATTCAGCCGTGGATAATCCCCCCCGCCCTTCCAGCTTTTGCCGGGGTGCTGGGGATTCGGCAATCGGCGATTACTTAGACTGGATCGCCTAGACGGAGTGCTTGCCTCGTCCGATAAGTTATCAAAGTAATACGTGGTGAAAGTGTCTCTAAAATTCACCACGGAGCCTTTTCCCTTCCTCTGTCCGGCGATGTCCCTCGATCCTTGTACTGAATGCCGGGTGCCGTGTCGAATTACCTGGAGTAGCTGCCACCTTGACTGACAGTTCGGCTATCTGCTCTTTCATTTGCGTCACCGTTAGCACGGAAGAGCTGGACGAGCTTGATTCGTCGAATATCTGAGTCTTGTCGGTTATCGCGCGGCTTGATGCGTCTAAATTACGCTGAACTGCCGCGTTATTCGTTAGCGCTTCTAATGAATGCGCTTCATTGCCGTCTGATTGCATGCTGGTTGTTCCCTCCTAGCTATGCTCTTGCCAGTAAAAATTCTTCGCGTAAACTCTGTTGCGGCTCTAAAACTACTGGCTAGTGCCCTTATACGAGCGGCCACCCGCCAGTGTCGTTTGGCTTCACTTATGCCAAGCCGCCTCAATAGAGATTAGAGCCTACTGTCTCTTTGGCCAATCTGCCTAGGCTCTAGTTGTCCGGTTATAACCTACGCCGGACTATTTCGACTAATCGAAAAAAAACGAGAAAAAGACTTGAAAATAACCACAAAAGGAAATCACTCTATTTCGTTAAAATTATTTTCCAAAATGGCTGGCAGGTGCCACGTTTGGTTTTGCGCGCTCTTTACAAAATGTCGCCGCGCGCTCGCAGCGACTTGCGAGTGTTCCGCGGCGGTCCTAATTGTACACAATCAATCGCCGATTCTAAGCACCTATCCGTTCGCTGCCGGTCACTCGTTGAGTCTAGACCGACTATTTCTACTATGGGTCCAGCAATTAAATTTTCCACCCAGGAAATTACTGCTTGACCCGCTTCTGGCTACTACGCACCGCGGTGCAATGCCGTGCTTTTTTTGTACGTCGATCTACTGCTTATCTGCTTGGCTACCCTCACATGTTGGGGATTAGTGCCGCACGCTCATCCACGCATGGAGGCGGCAATGTTAGGAAAGAACCAATTCGTAGGGAAGCGCGGAAAGGGAACGGACGATGCAACCGGGTTGTAAAAGAATCACGCGTAGATTTAAATAAGTAGAAAGAGAGTTTATTGACTAAGTAGTTCGCCGTCCGAAAGAGCCGAATGAACCGGCGAGCGATACAAAAATAAAATAAAATAAAAGGACAAAAGTAAAAGAACAGAAATAGAAATCTATATCGCGTATCTAAAAACTCTACTGATTGACTCGCAATCTATCGCCGCGCAATTCAGCGATCAGCAGGTGCTGATCGCTCATCTCTCCTCTCTCGCTCTGCCGTGCAACTCGTGCTGCCCGGCGAACTCGCTCTTTCTCCCTCTCGCTAGTATTTACACGCACTAGCGTGATCAGGGCTTGCGCTACCACCGATGCGTTGAGATACGAAATACGCAACTTACTTTGGCGACGCTAACACTAGAATATGAACTGGAGGCGGGCCAGGCGCGTGTACGGCTTGCTTTGCCCAGACATTATTGAAAGACCAGAAATTAAAATGCAGATATTTGTAGTATACAAAAATGCATTTTACATCTATTTTCGTGTCCAAAACGTAAGAAATTAATACGATTTTTAAAAGGCAGCATTGAAAACAGGATTGTTTTCGTTTTCATTATATTGTAGCCTGCACGTCCGAATTCGTGGAACTCAGCTGCGGCCGGCAATACGCAAGCTTCCCTTCCTTCGCCTTCACCGCTTTCGGCATTCTCGGCACTCGGGTAAATATCAGATTTCGGGTACTTTCATACATGCGTATAGTTCGGGAGCTTGGTCGCGAGAGGCAGTAGAATACAGCACGTTTGAGTTGCCTCACTTTTTTCCCGGGCATAACAATCTCCCTTTTTATCTCTGGTTTCACCTTACCATGAGGCGCCATTGCATTGATGGCGAATTAGTCCGTATTTTAAAGCTGATCGTCGGAGTCTTAAAAGATAATTCAAACTTTCAAATTTTTTCCTCTGTAGCAATTGCTCTTAGAACTTATTTTAATTTTACGATAATATATTCTTATTTTTACAAGTCCGACTATTATTTTTGTTAGAATATAGATACATTTATAATTTACGCATAATAGATCACGCGGAAAGTGTGTATAGTAAACACAAACAATTACGACCTCCTCGTCGAATGTATAAGCGAGATCGTTCTTCTCTCTGTAGCGCTCAAGGAAAGCCCCTGTCTCAGCTCACTTGACGAGCATGTACATATTACTTATTTAATAAATCTATTCTTCTGTTAAGGGAGTTCAATCGATAATCGAATTAATGATGAGAATCAGCGGAAAATTAACACAGAACTTCATAAATGTCTAATAAAGCTTGGGTTACATTTCACGAAGATAGGGTATCTTGGAGCCTTGAAATAATTGTTTTTGCTCTTTTAACACGTAACCTTATGGGCATCGAAATATTTTTGTAGATAATTTTTTAATTGACGATGAAATTTCAACGGGAATTTTTTGAATAACAGAACAGAATTTTTAGAAATTTTATCTGTTTGCAAAAGCGCCAAAGAGTATCTGTGAGATTTATAATAACAAAATTTAAGAATTATCTTATAATTTCTACCCATATTTGTATATCTATATATACAGCAACCGCTCGTCGTTTGATTACACTCGTACACGCTGCACGCAGTGCTGTATATCTGTATTTATAAAATGTGCTATATCTGCTTAGAGAAATATCTTAAACTAAGTCCTTTCCCTTTTATTCAACAATTTTATATCTTATAATGAACAGAAAAATAAATATTCTTGAACGGTCTGCGCAAAGTTCCACTTCTTGAATTCTTTTAGTATGCATAAAGCACTCCTTTTTCCAGTACTGCATAAAGCAATTTAAGGGGGTTATATACCGAAAAAATTTCAAAAAATCAATTTTTTTTATTTGATTTTTTGATTCTATACTTTCCACTAATTAGAAAAAAATTTTCATGCACAAATAAAGAAAATTTTAAAAGTTACGGCTTAAAATGTGATTTTTTAAAAATAATAAAATTTATGTTTACTAAAGAAATCACTGTAAAAATAATTTAATTATTATTTTAACATTATCAACTATTTTTCTGTTATGCTTCATTGATTTTAGATAATATAATAAAAGAAGATTTCAATTTTGAAATTTTGAATATAGCGCGTTCATCGCGATTCAGTGGTGTCTCCGCAGGCTGTACGTTTTGTCAACTGATCGCTTTTTAGTCCTAATATGTTTTGCTTCAAGTGTGCGTTGAGGTTAACCATGTTTGTTTATTCTTCGGAGCAAAGTGTGCAATCGTTTAATATCTTCAAAGAAAACACTCTTGGACACAGTGCTATTATTTCAAAACAGGTAAATTTTAAAGTTCCATTATCATTTCAAGCTGTCAAGCTAAAAGGAACTATCATTTTTCTGTTTCAGGTCCTACTCTTCAGCCAACGTAAGGCTTTACTTTTTGGAGTTTTTTAATAAAGCGTTGTGTTTCAAAAATGATTATAAAAGTATAGTTTGTAAGTGCAGTTATAGATGTGCACTTTTAGCAGTATTGAAGCATTATTTCATATTACAGAACATCATACGCATGGACTACAAGCTTTTACTTATTGGAGAAGAAATTATGAAGTTCTGGATTTAGTAATGATCCAGATTTCGACTAATGCTGATCTGAAGTGTTCAACAAAGAAAGACGTCAATTTTCTATAGAAGAGTTAACTTTTTTACATAACATTGGAGTACGAGAAGAACATCTTTAATCACCTATTCAATAAAAGTGGTAATTATAGTTTAAAAAATAAGTGCTGTGTAGAGTGTGATATTTTCAGAAGAAAATAACAAGCTCTTTTATTGTTGTTTTCTGAAAACTTTGGTTTTTAGGAGTTTTTAGAACCATTTGATGGATTTTCATAAAACAGGGTTTAAAATCTTGGTTTTTTATGTCATTTAGGGCCAACGCTATTTGCTAGTGTATATTTTTTTTATTTAGTATTTTAAAATTAAGAAACCCTAAAAAAATCCCAAAATTTTAATAAAAATTGTCAATTTTGGCCAGTTTTTCTTAATTTTAAAATACTAAATAAAAAAAAACACACGCACTAGCAAATAGCGTTGTCCCTAAATGACATAAAAAACAAAGATTGTAAGCCTTGTTTTATGAAAATCAATCAATTGGTTCAAACAGGATTTGACGACAAAGGAAAAAATTTGAGATTGCAATATTTCTGAATCAAATGGGCCTACAGACCTCTGTCTTGGCTCATTTGATTAAGAATGAGCTACATTTTTATTATATTAATAGTATAATCTATTACTGATTAAAATTTATTTTTTACAGGTGATTAAAGTGATTAAAAAAATGGATATATAACCCCCTTAATCTGTTATAATACGCAACAACATGAGACTGTTAATAACTTTGTTTAACATAGGAACATTTTTCTGATACATGCAAACTCTATTTAATTTTCAGCTTAGAACTTTATTACGCAATTGTTTCAAAAGAATATGCAGTTGGTGTATGCCGGTGTTTTTCGACACGTGTGATTATCACCCCCGCTTAACTAGGTTGATAACTCTCACACTCATGCGAAAAACACCCACTTAACACATTAGTTGCGCAATACTATTTATGGGACATCATACGTCAATGATACGAAAATTCATTGAACCTCAAATTCAAAACTCCCCAAATGATGATGTTAATCTCACACAATTCTTATCTGAATTTTTCCAGTAGGGTATTAATAATTTATAAAATATTTTTATTTTAATAAAAATAGTTTGTAGCTAAGCGTTTTGCTACGTGGAACGTAGTGAAAATTATAATGTTTTATAATTATTCTGTTTTATTTTTTATTGCAGGAAGAGTTACAAGTTCCATGGCCTTTAGTTGCAGCTGCTTTAGATAATGCAAATTCAACAAATATTACAGTCACTTCTTCGAATGAGAATAATGAATCACAGTTATTGACAGGTGACAAAATAGTACAACAACAGTCAGATAGTATTGAAGAAAATGTTGAACATGTCAATTGCATTCAATTACCAGTAGGTGCTTTAAATTCCGAAGGATTAAGAATTTCTGCTCCAGTTACAACTTGCTTAATGAAAAACGTGCATACAACACAAAATACATCTATTTTAACGTTTCCTCAACTACAATCTATTAGATTCTTGCAAACAAATTTTCAAGCTACTGTTGAGCGTAATTCGTCAGAAGCTTCGACACATACTTCTCAGTTGTGCACACAAATTCATAGTTCTGCCGCAACAATTCAGCAATCTCAAGATTCACATGACAGCATTGAAAATATTGTAACGCGAACATGTACAAGTAGTAATCTTATTAATGAATCTGCTGGTGAAAATGATAGTCAAAACGAAATGAGAATTAATTTACCTAATAGGATTACTCAGCAGATGGATAACAGTATAGTTCTTCAGCAACAAGCCTTACTTCCATTATCTTCACGACAAATTATTACAAGTTTCCAACCGCCGCCACCATCACACTTTCCAGTAACAATGAATGTTCCTTACAAAATTAACCGTAATACTGGAATTCATAATACCCATAAATCTAATCGAAATGGAAATAAAGATGCAAATTCTGGTCGTCTTCGTAATGTTACCAAAGATCCACCGGGTGCCGTTAATCTAGAACGAAGTTATCAAATTTGTCAGGCAGTAAGTTAGAAGTAAGGTAGACCTAGTAAAAAATAATATAGATCTCTTGTCAAAACTCTAATGCTTTAAAAAATAGTATCTCGTATTCAGACACGAAATATTGTAAATAATCATATTGTAAGTACATAACTTTCATTATTGTCGTTTTGATTGACCTGTTTTGAGACAAATTAGTAAACATTTATTTTCTGCGTCTTACATAATAACACATACGCAAGTGTGTCCCTATAAAATTATGTAGAAAAGAGGCATTTGATTTTACTAATAAATTCGTATCATATTTTTATAATATATTTAATTTGAAATAAACCAGTTTAGAACACTTTGGCTAGTAGAGTTTGGCTTTGGCGTAAAATGCAAAATGCATTAGTTGATGACGTTTCATTTGATGGAGCTTAAAATTTCTGTATTATATGTTACTTTGGGCTGAAACTTCTCGCTTTCTTATGTCCTATGACGCACGTAAACGCCGTATCCGTAAGCTGGAATTCTTAAGACCGTATTTCGCTTAGCGTAAAATCGTTAAGTGTACCTGAAAAAAACCATTATTGCAAAATCAATACCGTTATGATAAAATTCAATATCTCATTTCTTATACGTGCGATGGCCATGTAGCATATCGCGGTCGTCATAAACATTAGAATAAGTTTAGATAGAGTGCGCGGTTTCGGGATCGCTATAAACATGTTAATTAGTATAGATAAGCAAGTGTCGATAATAGGTAGCACTTTTTAGATCCCGGTCGTGTGAAGGCCGACTTTCACAACAGTCACGATTCGTGTTCCGCATTCCGATGTCAAAAAATCATGTAAGGCCACATTACACCGTAAAACCGATGTTCAGACCATACACTGTGTACATGGGTAGTAGTGTTCAGTTTATAACATAGACATATTATAGATAGACGGCGCAAGCGGGACGAGAAATGGTCAGCGGGATAGAAAGAGAAAGCTGTCATATAAGAGAAGAGAAGAAAGTCTCTCGCTCTTTGTCTAGCCGCGCATGCGCCACAGTAAGGGAGCTTGTTTGAGCCTGCAGAGGAGTAGGGAGAAGTGACGGAGTGGCGGGCGGCTGCGAGTGGGGATCGCTGTGATTGTCACTGCGCATGTGCGACTAGACAAAGAGAGAGAGAGAGACTGGGTCTGGCAGCTTTCTTTTTCTATCCCACTCCCGCGTTCGCTTATACATCAGCATAGAGTTAGCGCGCTCTATTCTTATATCTCTATGGTTCATAAGCTTAGACTTACAATAAGTTTCTTTCAATATCTCCTTCTTCTTTGCTCTTCAAGGATTTTACTCTGAAGCACTTAAATAAACTTTACTGATCGGAAGTGTTCATCATCAAACCTTATACCCAAGTTTTACAGGTTTCATTGGTATATATTGAATGAGAGATGATCGCCCACAGAAAGGTATCATTGATTCATCAACAGAGACAGTTATTGAAGAATTATAGATTTTGCCACTCGCTTGATTGATGTGTTCTATCAAAGGCCTTATTTGTGAAGTTTATCGAAGTTCGGATCTTCTTGTGGAAGTATAGTACTATTATCATTGATATGTATCACTTCAATCAGTTTGTAGAAACGTTTACTGGGCATGATCCTCGCGATACAATCGACTCTAAGGAATTAATCTGAACTCCAATGGTTTTCTACCCTTGGCAACCGATGGATACCCATTAGAATGAGCATCCCAATGTAAACTGATGTTTCATTCATATTTGTTTCTTCCCATTTCTGAGCATTTTTGTGTACTGCATATCTATTAATTTCAGTGACGATTATTTATAGAAAACTGAATTTAAACATTGGAGAAAACAAAGTTTTCGACATTTTTGCTCGGTATCGAGAATATGTTGAGAGCGGGTGGAGAATCAAAAAAATCATAGTGTATCTCAAAACTGCCTAGTTCCTGAGTCCATTCCCTATTTTGTCATGTTCTTCTAAAGGCTCAGATTCATCAATCTCGTCCTCAGATTCATCGGAACTGATGTCCGAATTCTCTGGATTGAGTGGGAAATTATCATTTCTACTACGAAGTCTCATTGGAATTATGTTTATAAACCAGATAGGCTAACCCCAATCAATATTTTCACACTTTTTGTGCTAGTTACCAAATAGATGTTTTTCCACTTTTGAGTAATGGCTACCTTAATGAATATTTTCTGTGATGACTTTTCAGTCATGGCTACCGATATCAACGTTCTCCCACTTTTTAGTGATGGCTACATATCGAGTCCTTATGACGATCACTTGATCATAACACAATTGATCAAAACTCAAGAAAAGAATCAATTCATATCTAGGCTACAAACAAAATTAAAATTGGAGCTAGTGGCCAAGTTTAGTGAGTTGAAATGTCACACAGAGCTGGAACAACGATGAAGAGACGAAAATTGATAAATTAATTTTTTTGGAATTTTTTTCTCGAAAACTATGCGACTAATCAAAAAAAATTTTTTCCACGTAGAACACGACAGTATTTTTTATTTTCGCAAATCTTGGATTTTTATATTCGTCATCCGCCATATTGAATCCGCCATCTTGAATTTTAAAAATCTGATCGCGGATTCAGATTAGCGGCACCCAAAACCCTCTAATCTATAATAAACATCAGCTAGTGAAGTTCAATAGTTTGCTTCGGCCTGGTAAGCGATAAAAACGTGGGTCAGCGAATCAATAAATTATTAAAGATAGTTTCTATTTGTTTTTTCACGTAAAATATGATAGTATTATTTATTTTTCTAAATCTTAAATTTTTCGGTTTGCCATCCGCCTTATTGAATCCGCCATCTTGAATTTTGAAACTCTGATACCGGATTCAGATTCAGCGACGGTTGGGGCCCTTTAAAATAAATTTCATTTGCCTGCACCGTAGCTGTAACTCTTCGGCCAGGAAAAGGATTCAGATTCAGCGACGGTCGGGGCCCTTTAAAATAAATTTCATTTACCTGCAGCGTAGCTGTAACTCTTCAGCCAGGAAAAGGGTTAAGAGTGCTCTGCCAGGCGATTGGTGCGCCACCAAACGTTCAAAGCTTATTTTTCTAATTTATATTAAAAAATG
>JAWWEM010050299.1:0-11872 GCA_035582935.1 Ormyrus thymus
GTTATTTTATTAGGTTTTGGTGAAAGGGTGATCCAGTTTTTTCCTAATTTATAATATTGTGGAACTATAGAGTTACAGTTTATTTGTGTTCCTCTTTTAGTTAATATATGAGTGTCCACTCTCACTGGACTGTATAGGAAGTTGAAGGGTGGTAATGATACGTAGATGGGTTTCCGATTTAGAAAGCACACTTTAATGAAATAAAATCGCAATTGACAGTGTCACGGAGTGGTGGGGGCCAATAAAAGGGAACTTAGATTCTATTTATTGAAACAATGATGTATTTATTGAGATGTTGGGAGAGAGATGGCTCGTCTCGCCACGAACTCTGGCCGTCGACTAACTCCAGCCGCCGTCGTCGCCGTCGCGGATCCGATGAGGAACAGTCGTGGGGGACGAAATCGTCCCACGCTTTTTGCTGACGGCGACTTTCCTCCGACGGCGACTTTCTGCCGACGGCGGCTTTACCTGAGCCGACGGATGCAGGGCGTCGGGTGGCCGTGCGACCAAGTCGCGCACCCGACGCTCCGCGTCCGTGACAACAGGTAACGAACAAGAACAAGAACTGCCTTTAGTTGGTTTTTGCCTGCTTATATACTGTTTCTTTTTGCTTATTCAGTTAATGAGAGCTTCTCCTTATGAGGCGGTGCTCTCATTTGATACTTAAATTGTTTTGTAATCGAATGGCACTTGGTCGCTTATTCAGTGCTTTTAGTTTTTGGGAAGAGCAGGTCAATCGGTCGCTGACAAGGACATTTTTAATAAAGATACATCTTTAAGACGTAACAATTTCGACTGTTTCTATTGTTTTGGTGTCTTTTTTAATGTTTATTTGTCTCGTGTAGTGATGGTTTTCTTTTATTGTGTTTGTTGTGTTTTCCGTAACTCTTTCTTGTTTATAACTTAGTAAGTGTAGGTCTTTGCAGTTTGTAAATTTTGTTTCTTCTAGTTGACATATTTTTGGTATTTTAGGTGTAGCGTTACTATTGAGCGTCTGATTTATTTCTACTCTCCTTGTGCGATCTTTCCAAGGTGAGCTTTTTAGTTTTCCTTACTATTTCCTGGTTTATTGAACTTGCAGTACGTTCCTGTATGTCCCTTTCTGCTGCATATGTTACAGGTTTCTTGTTTTTCTTTTGCGAGCTTTTGTGTTTTTGCACAATTGTCTAGATCATGTCCTGTCTCATTGCACAATATGCATTTGTTTGTACCGTTACCGTTTGCTTAATCTATGATCGTCCTAAATTTCCAACAATCTTTCAATGTATGACCTCTTCCTTCGCAGAAGTTACAGTGTGGAATGTTTTGCCTCTGGTTTCTATTGTTATTGTTTTGGAGGTTTTTTAATGTATAGCAGTCTGGGGTTAAATGTCCTGATTTTTTGCATAACTGACAACTATTATTACCTTTGTTTTCGTATTGTATCATTATTGATTGTTGTTTGTCTTGTTTGGTTTGATCATTGCAATAGTATATTTTGCTGCTTGGGATATTTGCGATTGTTCATATTGTTTTTTGATTTACAGATGTGTTTGTGCAGAAATTTGGGTTGTAACCTGTTTTATTGCACTTGTGACATATTTCATATTGAATTATTAGTGGACAGGTTTTTGCCTCGTGGCCTTTTTCTTGGCTAAACTGGCAGTGGGTGTTTTGTGTTCCTCCGAACGTACAGTTATTTAAGGAGTGTCCGGGGTTTCTGCATGTCTTGCAATATAGTTGAATCTTCTTTTGTGCTTCTGTGCAGTCGTAACTGACATGTTGAGTATTTCTGCAGTAAATACATCTCGTCGTCGGCGCCCCAATCTTCTTCATGGCAACTAACCAGCACTTCGAGGACAGCCCCCCGCATGGAACAACTCTCCCTCGCAATGCCCATACGTTCTACTTCCTCCCTCAGGGCCTCGAAAAGGACATCATCACGACAAAGCTGAAAAAAAGGGAAAATTAACACTTATTAAACTACAAGAAAAGAGAGATAAGAAAAACACAAACTAAATACTTACATGTTCAAAATTAAGACCAGACATTTTGCTTTTCGGTTTTGCACTTCCTTTCGTTCTGCTCTGCTCGAAATTTTGCTGAACAATGATTAGATTCAATTCTTTTTCCAACATTTTTCGATTTTGCAAAATCAACGAAATTTGAATCCGCGGAAAACTTAGTATCAACTACAATCAATAGATGGCACCACCCGGCCCATAAGCTGAGAGAATCTTCAATTGTACTATGGCTGTATTATTCATATAAATGCCAATAAAAACCAACTTAAACTGAAAAAAGAGAATCTTCAAGCCCCAGCGCCACAGAGCAGAATCATTCATATAAGAAATATGTTGATAAAGGATTACAATATTATATATAACAGAATTTTTTCATAATAAATAATGTGTATATTTTATATTTACTGGGTTTTGCCGGTTTTCAAAATAAATAAATAAATAAATAATAAATGATTACGTAACAATTAAAGATTTTTACTTAATTTCAGATTACTAGAGAAGCAATTAATTACACCGCTGCTGATTTACCTACATTATGCCAATTTCTCATTAAATGTATTGATCTAAAAAATTGCAAACTGCTAAATAATCATCTATGTACAAAATATTTTATGTATATAGTACTTTATTCTGATGTTGATTCTTATAAATATTTACAGTATTTTGTTCTTAATAATAAAGATATAAAATGCAAATTTGAACTTTTTAATTCTTTTATAATACAAAATTAGAAAACCAATAATAATTTTGAGCATGTCGCATTAGGCAAAGATAGTTTAGTCCTTTCTCCACTATATCACATAAACATTGTTAAATGAATTGTTAATTGACTTTTACATCAAAAATTAATTTACAATAAATTTATAATAAATCATATGCTAACCATAATAAATTATTATTCACTATTATTAGCGAAAAAATGAACGTCAATATCCAATAAGTTAGTAATTTGCTCATTAATATCGTCTACATTTACATTTCTAGCTGATAATATCTAGCATATCTACTTAAAAAATTTTATCTTTAAAATGGTTAGCTTTACAATGTGAGCACAATATATTCATTGGTCTTAAATAATCTTGCTTGATTGATCTATGCCGTCGCCAGGTTGCATCTCTTGCTGCTTGACGTCTGCATCGTGCATTTTCGTTATCTCGAATTCGCTTATTTTGTAGATAGGTCTCTTGTTCTTCTGGAGTACGTTTGACGTGTGTAGCAGGCATGATGGTCGTATAAAAATTGAAAAATATAATACGAAAAATTATATTATATACCGGCGAACAGGAAATTTATTATCCTTTGCTGGATTAGTTTGTAATGCCTAACTGCTTTGTAATGTAATGTACTGTTACTCTGTCAATAAATACATAAATATTTTTAATACGAATATTCAATAATAAATATTGTAACACACGTCAGGGACATCCTTTACATCCTCGATTTGCGCTAGTAGGAGTAGCGCGACACTCACAGGAGACAGTAAGTCTTAATTATATATCATACACTCAAATTGCATTTCCTCTTCAAATTAGAAGTCAACAACGCAAATATTGGTCGACTCTCTCCACTGGATTCATACCTAATTCAATTCTTTTCATAATCGTGGAAACTTGACCTTATGGTTATAGATTCAAATTCAAATTTCCATCATTTCAATCAAAATCTTTTATCTTTCTTAAATTCATCACATAATAAATTAATAAAATTGAGATTCATAAGATACTTTAATATAATAATCAATAATTTAAAGAGAAATTGTATTAATTTTATTTTTTTTTTAAGTTTGTAGAAAGGTAGAATGCAGATATATATTAAACGATTTATTTGATGATAAGGTTTGATTTATGAAGTATAAAACCCAAACCCCTGCTTAACCGGCAATCCAACTTCTACCTATTATACTTTCCACGCACTCGACTTTCTACGCATTTATTCCAATCGTCATGACATGTTTTGATGGGATTCTTTGGATTGCTCTATTTTCGTTGCTTACGAAGATGATTTTTTTAATATAGTTTTAAAGTTATATGTACATTTGTGGTTAGAATTATTTAGAAATTCATTGTTGGAAAAGATGTTGATTAATTTTATAACAATTGTTACGGAGTGGTGGGGGCCAAAAAAGGGGAACGGTTTAGTTACTGCCTCCAGCCGCCGTCGTTGCCGTCGCGGATCCGACGAGAATCCGCGACGGGGGAAGAAATTATCCCACGCTTTTCCGTGGGACGACGACTTTGTGTAGACGCCGATGGCAGTCCACCTGAGACAACGGATGCAGGGCGTCGGGTGGCCGTGCGACCAAGTCGCGCACCCGACGCTCCGCGTCCGTGACACAATGAATAAAATAAAATTATTAAATATTTAAATAATTATTTCTTGGAAGGCAGACTTTATACGGCGCGCGCTAATAACCCTAGTCCATGTAAAAAGTGCGTACATAAATGAATGGAAATTCGTTTGAAGTACAGAAAAACAGAAATTTTAAAGCCGCTGAACGAAAAAGTCCGTAACGTGTTAATTCGACGTGTCGTAACAAGGGTGTACTTACGAATTCTCAGTTGTTCCTTGGGTTTTCATAACTTTTCCCCCGAAGTTCACCAGTACTCTTTATCTCCTGGTCGGCTAGCTTGGGAGTTTCATTCCCTTCACTTTGCGCGCGACGCGAGGTGCTGAAATCTTCATAAAGCTTGAAATTTGCGGACAACTTTTTCCACAGCTCGTATCTCGGCGATCGCGAATTTAAGTTTTTATGTACGGGCCAATGAACTCTTTCACTCCCTTTTTTTGAGTATAGTGCACCGGAGTTTTCAGTTAAGGCTTTCGCTGGAATGAGCTTGAAAAGAGCTTTTTTCACCTGTCGAATAAGGTTTAATATTGCTCAAATTTTCGAGCTTACTTTGAGGATTCGAGAATAGTGGAATTTTTGAAATGAGGCACAATAAAAAAAAAAAAAAAAAATAAAGACACAATAAAATCTTGTAGATGCTACTAATCTCCACTTACTCCACTTACTACAATCCTACTACAAATCCTCTTCTACATAAAACGTAAATGTATATGGAATAATCTACTTAACTCCTGTAATAAATAATATATAATTAATTAACTGAAATATCGGTTTTAATTCTTTATTATTATTTATTTCGCCTTTATATTCTTTAATTTCGAATACAATTTTTAATTTAATAGCGTCACGCGTGCAGAAAAATATTAGAAAAAATCGAGAAAAAGCTGCTGAGTATATTCTTTAGTGGATCTAATGCTGTGGCACTGTTGTATTAATAGTTCCATTTTTTCTTCTTGGAGAAAGTAAGAATTTCATTGATTAGCAAAGCTTAATCTAACACTTATAGGTTTTAATGATTAACTTCTAATAATGTTTAATAACTGTTTATAAAATCAAGGCAGTTATGTACATTTAAGTCGATAATCCAAGTTCACGGCAAAGTAAATGTCTTTTTCAGTATACATAGCCGCAAAATTCGCTTTTGCGGACACGTGTACGCGAAAATGGCAGTCTGCGTCTGCAAAACCTGGACGCAAAAACGAATTACGCGGTTATTATATACTGAAAAATAATGTTCATAACACGTCCGCAAGATTTTCAGGCCTCGAACAATCTCCGGTATACTCGCCCGCAAAATTGCATTTTGCTGACTTGTGATGAAAAATATTATTCTTTCAAAGAAAAAAGTTGAAAATTCGATAATAAATAAAAGATTTAATAATACAGATGATTAGTTGAGCTTTAGCCAATTAGACGATCCTATTTTATTGATGAGGAATTTTGGTGTTCGTATTTGTTCATGGAAGTTTGGCCAGACAGCTTATACGTAACAAAGTAGGGTTCATCTTCGCTTGAACTATTACTGATCAAATTATCACTGTCGTCCTTATTGGATGAATTAACTCTAAGCTCTTGAATTTTTTTTTAATTCCTCATTTGGGTTAAAATTGTTTCGTTCATTTTGCGAATATAGTCTTGAATTTTTCTCAGCGTCAAAAATTGTTCTGTAGATTTGGAGATACTTATTCCATATCTTTCTTCCGGTATCAGTTTTGAGATGACGTGTTACATCCTAAGACATATCTTTTCATTTTTTTAACCATTTTTTAATAATTAAGTTTTAAAGCATTTCAATAACGGTAAGTTGATTGAACAAATTTCTTAATCACAATGCAAATTCGATACAATTTCCTCAAATTTCTGATTCTTCCAGTGAAAATAATCTATTAGTATGTCCTGATGATTGAAAAAGCATTTCTGTATTTTTCTCCGATTGTATTTCAGATCCTCGCAATAGGTACATGCTCGATAAATCCTCTGATCGTTCTGCTGCAGTATTTCCTTGTGCATCTGATCCCATTCTAGTTGAGCTGGGCTCTTCGATGTTGGAACTACTCTTTGACTCTGACTCTGAATAATCTCCTTGATTTCTACTAATTGTGTTGGTGATGTGTGGCCTCTCCTGTGCTGTGAGCTGGTCGACTTTGTACAAACGATCATGATGCTTACCTCGTCAGATACGTCGACTACAAATACGGGAACATTCTCGACAGCCGCAAACCCTGTCGAGAGAAGCAATTCCTAGGAAAAGGTACAAATTTTGTCAATCGATCCTTATTAAAAATCAAGGTAATTCTAATAATCCATACACGTAGCTGACATGTGCAACGGCAGCAGCAGTAGAATTCCACTGATCCACGGATACAGGTACGGCCCCGGAAGGCAAGGCAATGTTTCGCACCATGATCTTAGCGACCAGAACATCGTTTACGTCCGTCATAAGACTTTCTCAGATCGGACGATGTTCTAATTTAGTGAAAATCGGCCATGCTTGCACGAAATTATCCGAATTAGCCGAAAACTACGCTGCGCATGTAGACAAGGTCAAGCCAACGAACGAGTATTGCAGTCTACACAATCTGCACATTTTCCGAGCCTATCCCCCGGCTACAAAGTGCCAGTTGTGTAACTTTATATTTTGCCTCTCCTGCAAATACAAATGGGCTCTTCGAATTGATTCGTCTAGTATCCTTGCAAGCCGGTATCTTACCGATCGATTTCCGTTATCAATCTATTTATATTTTCTAACTTTTATATTCTAACTTTTACTGTTTTATTAGATATAAGACACTTGTATTCTTAGTGCAAGGGTTACGTGGGTATAGTGATTGGGTAACACTGAGTGAACCGTTTCAAGTGGAAGACGTACTTTATTTTTCTCTACGCAAGTCCGTTCGGTCACCCTACAACTGCTGATGGTCCAGCACAGTCTCCACGCTGAGATAAAATTGTATCACTTTGCCGTTGTCGGACTGGGAGATTAAACGTTCTCAGTTTAACGAGTGCGGTTGTCTACGATTCCCGCATTAAGCCGGCACAAGAAATACTGTACCTCACGTCGAGTCAGTGCTACAAAAGAAAGGTATTCAAAATCTTCATCCATGGCTTTTGGACGACTTGGGCACGGATGAGCTTTTTCAAATATAGTAATATTTTCCTCTCCTTGCGGCATATTTTTCCTTCTAAGATTTTTTAGTGAAGTTTTCTAAAAGTTCACGCCTATACGGGCTATCGATTAATAATTAACTAAATAATCATACGCTTGTGAATTCCATCGTATTGAATAAGGACCGCCTTACACTTTAATTAAACATGTATGCAGAACTCACACGGAACTTATTATGATTCCAAACCCGAACTTTCCATCTGAGCTAAATAAATAACTATGTAAGCTAAACGACCTGAACGGTAAATTAGTTTGAACAGTCAGTATCGTTCCGTCACCATGCGCGACGACGTATGATACGAAACACTCCAGTTGCCGGCCGTATGATTTCTCTGACTCGTTATGTAAGGATATCCATGCAGAGTCAGATCCGTTAGATAGTGGCCCTTTAAAGAAGGACCTAGATCTACGGGGGCGTCCTAACCCGACATCGGAAAAGAGGACACGGCGGCACCAGGAGATGTTAATTCCGACGTTACGCGTCGAGCATCGTGAATTGACAAAGAAAAAAAGGAACAACCATTGGAAGGAAATCATACTGTAAGGTCTGGTATCCATACAAATATACAATAAAATTACCGAGGTCGATAAATATTCCAATTTATACAACTGTAAAAAATGGGGAAAGGTATCGAACTTACGTCTCCATAATACTAAATAAAAAAAAGAACAAATACACAATCTAACACAGTTTACTCATGAACAGTTTAATGCGGAGCCTAGACAGCGCGTGATAAATTATCTACTAGGTAGTGCCCAATAGAACGCCCTACAGCCTGAACAGCAAGAGCAACGTACACTTGATTTTATAAGGGAAAATTAGTTGCAAGGGCGCGGATAATTTTAGGTATTATTGCATGGGATTTCTTTGATCGGATAAATGATGACATAAATTCAAAATAAATTTATTTACGTAATTTTAGTGTTTAATTTTAATTTCCAAAAGGCGAGCCTATATTTCTGCGCGATTTACGATGAAATGGTCGACCCGATGGTCTGTTCTAGCCACATCCTATACAGGCCCATTTCAAGCAGTCGGAATACTGCCACTACAAATTTCGCTTCCTCTCAACGGGAATTCTCTGCTGGGCATTCCGCAAATTTTACATGTAGGCTTTCAACGGATTGTTCTTCGATTAAAAAAAGGTATCGATAGGATCATGTTTTGTTAGGTGAAACTAACAGTCATTCCTGCTATAGTTTCATTTAATCCTTCCACCATTATGATAAATCTGGTCGCAACATAAAATAAACTGTTAGGTTTTTACTTTTATGAGTAAAAATCTACAAGTATTTCTTGTATAAATAAGTAAGGACATAGTTTCACCGCCGTACAGCTTGTGTCACACTCATGCTAAATTGTTGGAAGAGTAAAAGGAAACAAACATAACTAAAATAAATCTCTACTATTTCTGGCTATTTGTAACATATAATTTAACAATAATTAATTGAGCCTTTTGGTTGGCCTCTATCTATAGATCTCCGTTTCTAATATCCTGGATAAAGTCTTTCAATGGCATATTCCTATCATCGAAATTTCTAATTCCTACCAGTGAATTTTGTAGCGAAAAACTATTCATCATTGTGGTCATGGTCCGGATCGAAGCGTTTAAAAGCTGTTCTGCCATATCGAGATCGTCGTCTATTTCTATATTCGCTGCGTTAATAAAATTTGAGGGCTGATAATGCAATCCGGATCCGCCAAGACCGTTCATAAAAAAAAATTTCTTTTCCCCTTTTTAATTTAAACTTAAAAAATGTCTAAAGTTCGCAGGAGATACCGAAAATAACCAAGGGTCTCGCTCTCTCTAAAGGGAGAAATAAAATTCAAATGGCGCTATCGCTAACCAAGGATTCGGTACATATATGAAACTAAAAATAGAAAATTTTTTTTTAAGTAGAGATTCCAGTAATAAAAAAAACCCAAGTTGGATCCAAGTTTTGAAGTTACGAATTTAAGTTAAGTGTAAGTTTTTTAGTAAAATTGACTCGAAACTTATTTGAAAACCGACCCGTGGTCAACGATGTCGCTGATAGGGAATCAAAATTTATTTTATTCAAAAATGTAAAAAAACTGGGGGGGGGGGTTCCTTGGAAAATTCTAAAATAGCCGCAAGTTCTTATTAAGCTTCCTGAAAAAGGGAAAGATCCTATTCCGGTTTTTCCAAAAATAAGGAGTTTCGCAGTCTTTTCCTAAGAAATTCGGTTCAATTTCAAAAGGTGCAGTAGAAGGATAAAATCCTAATATATTTGGTTATTATTGTTTTCCTGAAAATAAATCCTAGTCCCGCATCCTTAAATTTCCTTTTCCTTTCGTAATAATAATCTTCCTGAAAATAAGGTTCTGATTCTACGACTTGATTTCTCCTTTCGATAAATTAATTTCTTAAAAAAAATAAATATATGTGTATATCCCTCGTTGATCTCCTCTTGATGGAGAATTCAAAAATAATAATAATCTTCCTGAAAATAAATTTATCCGTGATCCTTGATTTTCTTTCGGTCTTCTTTGTCCAAATCTTGAAAATAAAATAATAATAAAAAAAACACTCGCATCTATAGCGTCACCCGGTTTCTCCGTGGGCAACTCCTGTCCTCAGGTTATTTTGAGGTAATTATTGATTTGGTTGTTGAGTTTCTAAAGTTATCTTCCTGAAAATCCTACCTAACAATCGATAGCCCTTTGCTGAAACTTACTAAAATAAAGCGTTAGAGAGTTTATACGCTTTGTATAATCTCTAAAAAAACAAATAAGCTTTTTCCCAAAAGTTTAATAATAAAATTAATTCGAGTTAATTCGTACTTATCATCATACAATCATAAATGAACGTAATTATTTATATCAGTACAAAACTCTAAAATTTAAACATATGAGAAAATTTTGAAAGAACGGATCACTGCGGTGAGTAGATACGGGAGTGGGCGCTATGCCATGTAGCTACGGCAGTGCCTAAGGATTTAAAAAATATTCCAAGCTATTAAGATTCAGAAAAACTGAGTTAAACAGGGCAATACAGATTTTATTTTTTTTCTTCTATTCTTATTCACCGATATGCTTTTTTCATTGTATTTTCCTTACTTCCCAGTTCAAAGAAATAGTACTTTTCAACTCAAGGGAAAACAAGTTGATTTTCGGAAGAGGATGGGGTGGTGTTCACCATAACTCGAGAATCATATTTCTCACGTGTGTCAAACAATATCTTTTGATGCAAGGGTGTAAACATGATTTTCGATTCACAGGTAAACTTCGATTTTACGCCCTTCTACAAAACAACGTAAAATTGAATTTTTTGCCTAGTACAGGTGTCACGGAGTGGTGGGGGCGAATAAAGGGGACTTAGATTGGATTGAAACAATGAATTTATTGAGTAGTTGGAGAGAGATGGCTTGTCTGAACTCTGGTCGTCGACTGGCCTCAGCCGCCGTCGTCGTCGCCGTCGCGGATCCGGTGAGGAACCGTCGTGGGGGACGAATTCGTCCCACGCTTTTTGCTGACGGCTCCTTTCCTCCGACGGCGACTTTCTGCCGACGGCGGCTTTACCTGAGCCGACGGATGCAGGGCGTCGGGTGGCCGTGCGACCAAGTCGCGCACCCGGCGCTCCGCGTCCGTGACACAGGTATAATACCCGATTTTACGTCTCTGCAAATCAGGAAGTTATGTTTAAATAAATAATGTTTGTCACACGGGCGTAATTAGACTTTTACACTTTAGCGCCATCGCTGTGTACTCGGGCCAGCGTAGCCGTAAACGTAGGCGTAAAAGTCCATTTTACGCTCTCAGAACGAAAAGTACTATTTAAAACATTTCAAAATACGTAAAATCGAAAAGGAAATTTCCCCAGTATATATCTGTTATGTTTTGCTTAGGACGAAACTAACAAGCTTTTTATTTTTAATATTAATTTAATATTAATCGGTTGGGCAGGTTCGCCACCGTACGGTCTGCTTCGCTATTGTACGAAATTGTTAAAAATGGGAAAGGAAAATTCTAATATAAAATCGCAATGGAAAAGGACACGATAATTTATTTCACACTTTTATTTAGTTACTAACATTAACCTCTCTCTCTCTCTCTCTCTCTTTCTCTTTCTCTCTTGTTACGTTAGTAATAAAGGACATCCAATTCTGTATAGGGTTTTTTAAATAATGATGAGATGCTCTTTCTTTTTATTATTTTCCCTTTATTTGATTCAAATGAAAAACACCACGAAATCAAAAAGGTGAAGTCTCCAATTAATCCCATACGGCTTTTTGCGAAGAGATCCGCACACGAGTCGCGAAAACAGAGAGAGAGAGAGAGAGAGAGAGAGAGAGAGAGAGAGAGAGAGAGAGAGAGAGAGAGAGAGAGAGAGAGAG
>JAWWEM010050300.1:0-11870 GCA_035582935.1 Ormyrus thymus
TTCAAATCATGAAATGAAATCGGACAGCACAGCACAGCACAGCACAGCACCGCGCTTATGTACTTTGCCCCTAAGGGAAGAAAAAACACAGGTCGCCAGGAGAAAGCGGCGAAAAAGCTGCCGAAACGCAGTCCCGCGCCAAACTCCCGATAGTGGGCGAGAAAAGCTGAAAAGAAGACGCCGAGGCAGCGGAGATGCCAGCTTCGGCTGCAGGGAGAAAGAGCGAGAAGCGGCCGCCGAGCCCCGATCGATAGCGTACGCGAAACTTCCTCCCATTGATGAGGTCTCGCACTCTGTCGCACGTGTGTTTTGCGTTTCCGCGGCGTGCGCGCAGGCGCACCTTGCGCAAGCGGCGGCCTCTCTCTCTCCCTCCCTCTCTCCTTTGCGCGCAGTGATTCATCGCGCATATTTATACGCGCGAGCTTTTCCTCGCCGGCCGCCTTCTTCTTTCCGGCCGCTTCCTCCGCGCGCGTTTCTGCCGCTAATCGCCGCTGACGCGCGCCGTGCACTGGTAACGCTTTCGCTCCCACGACGACGCGGGATTCGTCGGCGGCGCTCTCCTGCTGAACGGCGACTCGAGGAATGCTGCCGGGAGCTGCGGCGCGCAGACTTATTTTCGAATCCTCGCTTCCGAGTACTTTCTTTATTTTTAAGAGAAGCAAATTTTCCATGCGTCCGGGACAGAAGCTGCGCTCGAGAGTGAAAATAAACTACAACGCACTGCGATTGCGGCTTAATTACTCTCTTTATAAATACAGTAACCTCAATCCAATTCGCGATTGCTTATTTCCCGACGGTCACTGCGGCGAGCGAGCAGAGTCGTCGTCATTGCGACCACTTTTACTTTCATTTGGCCTCCCGCGAGAGCATATTACACCTAATTTCGGAGAGATAAGCGGGCACTCCCGAACTGCAGCGCCGAGACGTCGGCCGCGAGAACGTAAGGAAATCAGTCCCGATAAGCACAGCAGCCATGCGGACGCGAGCGATCGAGCGCGCGCCTCGCCCGGCGCGGTGGCCGCCGGGAGCGAGACAGCCGCGGAAGAGGAAACTCGACACCTCGGACGACGCGGCGGCCCACGTGGAGGAGAGGCGATCCGCTCTCCGCGCCATTGATGGCCCCGATACCTTCCCCGGCGCGCGCGCCGACGGGGAAAAGCTCTCTCTCAACCTTGCGCGCGGAGTCGCGTGTCGTGCCTTCGTGCCCACGCTCGACCGCCCCCCCCTCCCCCGTCGACCTACTTTTTTCGGAGCGGCCGACACCTCTCGTCCACCTCCCGGCGACGACCCCTGCCCCCCCCCCCCCCCCGACTGCTCTCCGGCCGGCGAACGGAACGGAAATCTCGCAGCCCTCGAGGCTGGCACGAGTTAGTTCGATATTGTGCACGGATCCGTCTTTCGTGTCGGCGTCGCGAGCAGCTGGCTTGAATTTTACGTCGCTCGGTCAAGTCGAAGTGTTTTGTAAAACTTTCGGCACGAAGCTCGGAGGGGAAATGGCGACTGTATCTGCATTTTTTTTTTTTTCGAGGCCTACGATGTTTACTCGACGTGTAGTTTTTAGATTTTATCGATTAGACGACAGAGCAATTACCGGGGACGAAAAATCGATGCAATTTTTAGTCAATTCGCGCGAGAAAAAGATATTTACAAGGAATTCATTTCAGTTTAAGGCGTCTGCAATGTCAATTCTGTGCGCGACCTTGCCGTCAATACTCCTTCCCTTTTTACACGTCGCCTGGCCATGCTTTCAACCGACTTTCGGTCCTGAAATGAGCCACTTTATAAAAAACCTGGGCAGGATCGTTTTGCAATCTTTTTATATTCATGAATGATTCACGTTCCATTTGTCAACAAAATTGTGCACTAATAACGATTAGTTCTCGAGCGAACCATAATGAAAATGGCTAAGGAAAAATTGAACCAACAGGCAAACTATTAATTTGCTTCTAGCCTCTCAATTTTCAACACCGCGACAGTTTCGCAAGGACACTGCCGGTTCCTCAGCTGCACTATAACGAACTGCACGAAATACGCGGTGCTACATTTCTCTCTAGCCGACGATTATCGCAGTATCAGAATGTGCAAACAATGTTAACATACCTATCGAGGACTTGCAAGCGATCTTATTGGATTCGGAGTGCTTTTCAGCGGCACGCATCAACTCCCGGAAACTAGCAAGTGTTATTCCCTTCGGCGCTGAAAAGAGCACCCATTTCCAAGCGTTCATTTGCCAATTCGAAAGATTGAATTTCAGGCTAAAAAAGCAGCAGGCCGCAACGCCTTAACGATCAGCCTCCAGGAGGGGCTCCCGGTCGAGCTTCCTGCTCGGCGCTCGGCCGATGGCGCATCAGGACCGGAGAACGACGCCCACGAGCCGCGGCGAGCGAAAAACTCCGCGACCGGGGCAAAAAGAAGAAAGCGAGAGAGAGAGAGAGGGAGGGAGGAGGGGCCGCGGGGAACCGGGGCGAGAAGCTCAGAAATAGAAGAATTTAACGGCTGCCTATTTAAAGAAATGTCCACCGGTCGCTCGAACCGCGGAGAAGCGCAGAAATGCCCTCGAACGCTACTCACGCTGGCTCGCTCTGCTCGGCCGCCCTTAGCCTCTGCCGGGGCGCGCTCTGGAAGGTTCTTCTAGCTCGCCTCGCGCTCCGGCCGCATGGCCTCCGAGGAGCCTCACCCGCACACAGGCGCACACTCTCGACGGGGGGAACTGCACACGGACACGCGCACGCGCGGCGACGAGCTGCGTCCGGGACGGCTGCTTCACGGCGACTGCCGGCGAAACACTGGGCGGCGCAGCGGGGAACGAGCGCGAGCGAGCGGAGAGCCGAGAGCGCTGACGTCAGAATCGAACATTTCGGATTTCAAGCGCCGCGGCCGAGGAAGGGGCAGAGCGGCGCCGGATCGATATAGCCGAGCGCGGCTTACCTGGACTCGCTGCCGCCGCCGCTCCGGCTGGAGGGCGCAGATCGATCCTCTCCCTCTCACGGCCCGAGCCCGCGAGCCCTCGACAACATGGCCGAGCGCTCCGGCTGCCTGCTGCTGAAGCCTCTGTCGCCGGTGTCCGACGTGCCCGCCGCTCGGGTTTTCGAAGCACGTGCGAGCCGCCTGCCTTCGCGCGCCGCGCGGATCTTGCTTTTCTGCGCTTTTATTCGCTCGCGCTGCTCGCGGCTGCGAGCCCAGTGAACGTTTCCCTCGTCCCTCGGCCGCGGCCGGTTTTTGTTTTTCAGGTGCCGAGCCGCGGCTTCGACGGCGAGCTGCGCTGCGAGCGAGCCGCAATTAATTGTGGGCTGAAGTTGCGGATTTTTCCGAGTCCGAGACCGACCTGATCTGCGACGTTTGCGGAAATCACAAATTACAGATGCGCCTCGGGAGCTGGTGGACTTCGCGCTCTGCTTGCACAGCGCGAGGCAAATGATCGAGGGCGATTTTGTATTAAAAAAATGACTTCGAAAGTAGTATGAAAACGGATCTTTATTTTAAAATAATATTTAATATTATACATGTACTGTACAAAACAATTAATCATCCAATTGGCGCACGGGACTTAACTAGCTTTGTTACACACTTCGTTGACGTACTGAACAGCAAGTTGTTGTATTCGAGCAACATTCTCTGGCGTGCCGTGCTTCTCTTCGAAGTTTATGTACTTTTTGAAAAGTACCTTCATCTTCTTCGCGGGAAGAGCTTGCGCGATCGCTCGATCCAGCACTTTTCTGTTTGACAGGAAAAAAAATAAGAATTATTTTTTCAAATGCAGAGTCGCAAGCGAAGGTTTAATTAAAAAATTTTGAATAGCAAAAGGGTAATATTTAAACTGCGTAATGTACGAAAGTTTCCTTCCTCGAGAGTATGTTTGAAATTTTTAAACATCGTAAACAGTAAGCGCGTGAAAACCTTTCTTCTTGTTTTCTGCTATTTTAATTTTGGCACAGACTCAAAAAATTGTTTATGTCTATTAGAGAGAATCTGCGTAAGACGGTGCGCGGAATGGAACCATGAGTTTTGTACCGCACGATTTCGATAGATTGGTTAAAATATATACGCACACTTTTTACAATTTTTCACTTTGTAACCTCTTTCAAACAAAAGGTGCAATCTTAAGTGTTGAGTATAACAAATATATAAGTTTCTGCTGAAGCATAAACAACTTTAAACTTTTCAAGTCATTGCATTGTTTAAACAAAACCCGTCAAAAACAGAACAAAATGAAGTAGTTGGTATTATGGAACGTAATATTTTGTCAACAAAATTAAAAATGAAAATTTTATTTTTAGTAGCAAGATAAGGAGGTGAAATAAAGCCTTGTTGATATTAGCAATCCAGTTTGTTGAACAACTTCTTCTCTTGCGTTTCAAATATAACTTTGCTTTTAGAATTCGTCTAACTATACTCTGCATTTTCTACTTGCGTTTGAATATGTTTTTATTCTTAAAATCATTTTGATAAAACAACTAACTTTTTAATAAACAGTTGTTTTTATAAAACTTTTTTAGCTTGTTGATGAATATTTTTTAAAATCTAATTTAAAATTATATACTTAGATAAATTTATAATTTATATAATAATTGCGTATATTATTATCCGTTAGTAGGGGCACTAATTTATTTGTCGTAAATGTAATCTTAAAAGTTATTTTAAAAAGTGTTGAAATGTATGCTTGACAGTTTTTATAATGGCAGGTTGTATTACGTGAAAGAGGACGTTGACCTCGGAATTCTACAGAAATTAATGCTTTTAATAAAGGCTAATTTACTTTAATTTCAAATGAAGGATTTTTTTAAAGATTTCTTTTGCAAAATATAATTAAGATTATGATTTATTTTATTAACACTATACTCGAAATTGGAATGAAACAGCTCAAAAAAAGAAAAAAATAATTTAGAATTTTACCTTGCAATGTCGATGCTTTCGGATTTGACTAATGAATCTACATAAGATGACCATACGTCGGTTCGTTTTGGATATGACGACAAAATTTTTTCAAATAGTGTTTGAGAACGTTCTTTTTCGCCAAATTTATTTTCTAATTGCGCAAATCTGACCATGAGATCAACATCTGAAAAAAATTTTAATCATTATTTTTACCAAAATTCTATCTTAAAAAAATGTAAAAGTAAAGTATTTTAAAATTTAATCAAATTGGTTGATTGATTTAGACACCAAGAAACTATTGAAGACTAAAAACTAGTTTTTATATCAAAGGAAACTATGAAAATTATATTTTCATTCCCTAATTTTTGTACTTGGCAGTTAGTGACTATTATTTTTTTGGGTTAAAAATAATTTTTACTTTGAAAAAATAGTTTATAATCTTAAATCCTGCGGTAGTTGTAAATTATTCTACAATAAAAAAAGTGCAATTTTTAAATACTAACGTTTGCTTGCAGGTAATGATTGTAATGCTCTCTGCATAATGTGTCTAGACTTTTCCTTCATCCCAATTTTCAATAAAGAACTTCCACAACTTATCCATGTTTCAGGATTCTGTTTAAATTTGGAAATCATAGTGTTTACAAGTTTTTCAAGTTCAGCTTGTCTGCCGGCATCAGTATGAACAGTTAGCATGTGTGAATAAATTTTTTGAGCATCATTCGTTTGAACAGCCTCCTGAAAAACATCAGTCAACGATTCTGGAGTACCAAATCTAGATTCCAGGTTTAACCAAGCCTGCCAGATATTTAATCTCTCATCTTCTTCGCGGAAGTTTATTGTTTTTAAAGCTCGCCTTGCTACGGCTCTGGCTTTTTCTATTTCAGTAGCTTGTAGGTGATAAGCCATGTATTGCATCCAGACTAGTGAACTATCTGGGCTGGATAAAACTAATCTATCAAATTGATCAACTGTCTGAGGTATTTGACAAGTTGCTAATGCTTCTTCGCGTTCGCGTAATTCCCTTTCTTTCTGACGTTCAAGCTCTCGCCTCTCTGCTGGAGTCAACTTTTTCTTTTTTGGATTGGACATTTCCTCAGTTTCTTCTTCGCTATCACTTGAACTTTCTTCTGCAATTTGCATATTATTTATTGAATTATCCCATTTGAACCCACATTCTGGAATGGATAAATCATGCAATTTATTAATCTTTACATCTTTTGGTGTTTGCTCCTCATCAATTTCTTCTTCATCCTCTTCAACTTCAAATTCTTCATCTCTTTTTCTTTTATTTGAATTTTTCTTTGTCTTAATTTCTACTTTCTCCGTTTTATTTGCCAATGATGTTTTTTGATTTTCTTTTTTCTGGATCTTTTTACTTGTTTCTTCATTTTTTTCCGTGAAAACGTTTTCCTTACATTTATTTGTTTTCACTTTTTTTATTACTGGAACATTTTCGTCATTCTCTGTGGTTTCTATATTACGTTTCTTCGATGACGAATTGTTAACTAGACTTTGACCATCAGAATTACGAGTTTCAAAGGCTGATTTCAACAAACAGATAGGTAGCATCATATCGGTATCTTCTCTATTTAATACACCATAACACCTTATTTTATCGCCAATTTCGTACGGTGAAATATCTGGTACAATATCGTTTAGATGTCTTCTAGTAGGTAAAGCAACCAATATTCCTCTAGCTTGACCTTTTAAAAAAGCTAAAACAAACCATTCTGTAACTAAAACGATTTCCCCTCTTAACTGAACACCGATTGGAATTTTCGCTAATTTGTTTTGTTTTACATTTAGGCTGTTCATAACATTACGGAGTAACGTTACTTCAACATATTCATGAGGATAATTTACCCACAAAACTGATCCTTCTACTTGATCTCCTTTTTTGTATTTTCCTACAAAATTATTTTTATGAACAATTCCTTTTATATTTTTCTCTAGTTGTAGTACAAGACCATTCTCCATTACACCTTCTACAATTGCCTTAACCCTTTGACCAATGACAATTTTTGAGATTGCTTTACTCGTATAGTAAATATTTTTTGATAATTCTGATATCTTATTTAAATAAGAACTTAATATATCAACAGCAGTCATCATTTTTAATTCATGCTCTTTGACATCTTTCCATACTTTGCTCAATTGTGTGGTTAATGTAATATCGTGCGTTTCTTTGTCAATTTTTAGAATTTTTCCAAACAAAATTTGACTTTCATACATAGATTCAAAATTTCCAGCACTATTTGATGGGACAGTTCCATATTTTAGACATTTTTTAATAGGTAGTAAAACCTTCGCAGATTCTTTATTTATCTTTTTTACAGAACATAATAAAGAATCGCCAGGGATTAAATTATTTATATTATGAGTCATTTCAGGTGCAAAAGTTGTAGTTAAAATTAAACTTGGCTTTGTAGAAAATACTATAGCAGATACCGACTCTCCAGCCACTGTTTTTGATGCAAGTAATTTACCAACTTCAATACATGGAGACATATGTCCAGCTGGAAGAAATGCAGGAGCTCCTTCTTCATTTTCTGTTTTAAGTCTAAGAGATACACCTATAGTTGAATTATCCGTTACAATACCTTCAACTATATCACCAATATTATAATTAACATTGCTCACTTTTTTATTCTTTGAAAAAGTCAGTATTATTTTATTTTCATTAATGTCTACACTTTTAATTGTTACTGTAACTGTTTGGCCAATAACTAAATTCCATTTTTGAGCTGCTGTATGAGGATTGAGAAAGCGTTTTGGTATCCAACCTTTTAAATTACAAAAAAATCGAACTAATACTCCTTTATCTGTAAGGTTTGTAATTGTGCCATCATGTACAGCATTCAGTTTAGTTTCTTTTATTTTGCAAAGAATAGGCAATTTGCTTTCGATAAGTGATTTTTTAAGAGTAAAAATTGGTTTTCCTTTTACTTTTAATACTCTTGCTTTAACAATTTGTCCCACTGTCAGTTTATTTGCTGATTCCGGATCTGATGTCTCGTCTGGAGGTACCATTCCAGAAACATTTCCTTTAACTTTTAAAAATTCATAATTAATAAATAAATTTATATTAAAATATAAAAATTAAAATCCTTACCCATGGAAACATGCACAAAACCATTCCCTTTGATACTTGTGATTGTTACATCTACTACATTTCCAGGTTGTAAATTAACAGTACTTGTAAATTGCTGTTCTAATAACTTTTTTTCCATTGAACATATGTAAAGTTTTCCAATTAAATCATACGCTAGTATTTTACATTTATGAATAGAATCTTTAATAAAAACAGTACTTATGTTTTTAAAATCTACTTCAGTACGTTTTAAAGGAATTAATCCTCTTACTCCTTTTTTTAACTGGACAATAATTCCTCTTGTATCATGAGACAATACTTTTGACTTCTCAATAATATTACCAATAGCCAATGATTTCTTTTCTTGATCTTGGGACAATACACTGAAATATGCAAAATTTACAACAGGTACAATATAAAGAAGTGTGCCAGCTAATTCTTGTCCTTTTTTAAATGATAATAATGAATTTTGTAAATAAAGTTGATTAATGTAACCAACATGATTTTCACCAAAGTACACTTGTAAGCCATTCTTTAAAACTTTTTTTACTAAAACAGAAACTTGAGTACTAGGAATTAAATTATTTAAAGATCTAATATTGGATTCTACAGCATCTAGGTGCTTTGATTTGATTGACACTTTAGCAGTAAATGTATTTTCTGCAATTTTCACATCTTTTATTGCACACACAATTTGCTTTCCGGGGTAAAGTTTTACTTCTTTATCCTCCACGTCTTTGGTAGACAAAAATGCTCTAAAATTTGTCAGTCCTGTTTCCAAAACATAACCATGATCTTCTACACTACTTACATTTACCACAATTTTAGAAGATTTTGTTAAAATGCTTGGATTTAAATGTTGATTAATTAACTGTGGTTCTAAAGATAAAGAAACTTTTTTTGAATTAAATTGTAGCTCTTTTATATAACAAACTATATAATCTCCTTCTTTGTATAATTCAGATATAGGTTTAAATTCACTTGAAATTTCTTGATTGTTAGCTATACTTTTTAATAAATTAGTATAGCTTTCACTGATGTCTGTTGCTTGCAACTTTCCACTTACCTGACCAGGTAATGATACAATTGCATAGTAATCTGTAATTTTAAAAATTCTACCAAGAATAGTCATTCCTTCTTGTAAACTAGAAAATCTTAAATTTTCTGCAGTATTTAAAAGTATTGGCTCATCTTCTGTAAAAACTTTATCTAATATTTTAACTTTAGGTTTTTCTTTTTTAGTTTTAATTTTTGTTCGTTTGGTAAATATCTGAAAATAAAGATTATTTTAAAATCATTACAATTTTTTAATTTATTTAATAATGGGAAAAAAAATTTCCTTACATTCTTTGAAGATTTAATCTCTGGCTTTTTGCCACCTCGAGGAAAACTTTTTAACATCATCTGAACATATCAGCAACATTTTAATTATGATTTATAAAGAATTTTATAAGATTTAAAAATACATTGAGAAACAGAATAATTAAACAAAGTGTTCGAGGTATAAAATAATGTTCGATACTAGTGTTTAAGTTGATTATTTATCGCTTCGCTCGGGCGAAAAATGTCTCACGAGGTAAATAATCAACTTCCACACCCGTCTCAAAAAGTACTATTACTTACCGTTAAAGTTTATTATTGCAATACTCTATTAACTCGCTTTTTGCGGATTCTGTTTGGATCGAGCACGTAGATACACGTGTACGATGTATAGTAGAGTGCAAAATTTTATAGGTTATGTTTTGTATACAAACTGGCGTCACTGGCGGAACTAATTGTAGTAGACAGAGGGACAGGGACTCCAAGATTACCAGGAATACACCAAGTCCTGGTGACACCAGGGTTTTTGACCAAAATTTTCTTTGCGCACTCTGTACTCTGTAGTCGAATGCGTAGAATAGAAACATAAAGTATATAGTAAATTAGATATGTATTATCTAAATATATATATATATATATATATTTATACTTTTCACCTTATTATCTCGTGTACACCCTAAACTGCTACCTTAGAGCATATACATAATGGTATCGCCGTTCATCGCTTACCATGAGTTCTAAATTTTTTTTTATATTTTATTTTAAAACTATATATTATAGATAGATTCAACAAGTATACTTTCTTAAGTGCATTTGTTAATTTTTAAAATGAGTAAAGTGAATTAACAAAATGTTTTTAATGGTTTCCTAAGTTTTTCAGTTTTATTTTGAAACTTTTTCAATTTTACCATCTAATACTCTTATATAATTAAAAACAAAGGGTAGATCGATATATTAAAATATTTGTAAACTACAGTTTATTACCTATAAATAAATTATAATTATATTATAAAAACAAAAAAATAAAGACATTAAAAATATACCTATCTAATATTAAACAATTTATCTACTTTTTTATCCTACTGCATTTTCATATTTTAAACCTTTGTACAGATTTACAAATTATTCAAGAAAATTTGAGATTAAATATTATTTTAAGATTTTTTATCATTTTTTAAAGAATTCAATGGTTTTTCTGATGTTTTATTGTCTTTATTTGATGAAGTAGATTGTTCTTCAAATTTTCTTTCTGCTTTCCAAGGTGATCTTACTTTATAAGTATCTTTTATTTGTTTTTCTTTTAACTTTTTATATGGACGTCGATCATCAATTAATGGATCCTCATCCCTGTAATCTTCTATTTTGGTACCACCTATTCCTGACATAATGAAACTTTCATGTTTTTCTTGGAGTAACAATTCTTCTACATACTTAATTTTTGGAGGAATTAAAGCTCCTGCTACATATCTGTGTTCAGCATTAAGAAAATTAAATGTTGAACAGGCATGATAAATAGGCAATATTTCTGTTAAAATCTTATTCTTTTTGAAAAGATCTTTAATATTCTGTAAAAATGGAGCATTTAAGGGGTATGCATCATCTAATCCAATAACAAGAATATCAAGTCTTGGTTCAAGATTTAAAAGAAGAGAAAAAGACTCTTCTGTCATATTAGTAGATGTAGCAATATTCCAACTTAACATTGTTTTTGGAAAGATTATCATTGGCCCAATTGTCCTTACTCCATTATTTAAAGTAAATCCATACTACAATGAGTAATTACATTTTATTAATAATATAAATCATTTTATAAAAAGTTATTTTTAATAAAATCTTACCTCGCTAACATTGTCAATCATCAGTCCATAATCATAATTTTTATTCAAAATTGATACTGTTGTCTTAGCATCTTCTGGTTCATAAGAATTACAGGAAGATGTCAAGTGTAAACACCTAAATTTAGTTAATTAGTAAAAATTTTTGAAAATTCAATGAAAATTGCATTAATAATTTCAAATTCCAAATAACCTGTTCAAAAATGATGTTGAACGAGAAGTAAGTAATTTTCTAAATAAAAATTTCATGCTTTCTTATTTGTGTACTTAAAAAATTATTTCCACAAAAATTAAATGTCTTGAGTAGTTAAAAAATTTATTTTTTTTAAAAGTTTATGCTCCAATGCAAAAGGTAAGTGTAACAGCAGAAGATAGAAATAAGAGAATTAAAGGTTATATACTATATACCCAAACATTGCAAGCAACACACATGGCACGTGACGTACTGACGTATCTGGATTTCTGTTAGGGGAAAATTTGAATCTTTAAATAAAATAAATATAAAATATATAAATAACCTACAATTAAAGTTAAAATGCACCATATAATATCAATAAGTAATAGTATAATAAGTAATCAATAAGTAAGTAGTATATCAATAAGTTAATATTAAGTTTTCATAAAAAATTTTTAAACATTAATTTATTAAATGTTTATGTCCGTCAAAAATGTCTTAGGGAGATTCCACATTCAACCTTTTCCCTTATGCCTTATGCCTTATGCTTCGTCCCCAAAAAAACGTGGTGTTC
>JAWWEM010050302.1:0-11868 GCA_035582935.1 Ormyrus thymus
GTACACGTTGTTAAAAGGTTTTCTTATCTAGTTTTCAAACCAAATTGTAACTTTTTCATGGTCTTCAGACATTTCTAATAGTTGTATATAATTAAAGTATTTACAGCTATTAAATATTGCGAAACACGCTGCTCGGAGTGAGAAGGAATCGCGTATAAAATTTTATAAATGAAATTTGCTATAATAATTTCTTTTCGAATTATTACTGATTTTCAGAAAGTGACTATTTCAATGTATTATGCTGGATTCAAATTATTAACAAAATATCTGAGTTTAAATATTTTGAGGTATAAGGGTGGCTACATTTGTTTACTGCACTGAATTCCAACATATAGTTGCAAGTTTGAAAATACTTTATTTATTTTTTCATCTTATAATTATTATTATTTCACAAATTATTCCACAACCAAAAAAGCAGTTAAATTGAAGTTATTCACCACTAGTCACTTATTTTACCAGTTTTAACCCCGGATTAATTTACACCGGAAAAATTACAAATTCGATATTCATTTTACCAATGAATTAAAGCTTTTTATTTAAAAAAGTAACAATTTTACTCCGTTAATCTTATTTAATTTAAGAAGCACTTACAATAATATCTCTTACTTAAGGGAACAACCATGTTTCAAATCCGGCCTCATATTTATTATCTTCAGTTGCATTCCGGCGCGAGCTCGCCGCTTTACCCAACGTCAAAATAAAACTTCATTTCCGGGGTGAAAAAAATCGCCGCCGACCTTGCATTCCACGGAGCCGCGTCGTTCGCGCGCTTTATATTCATTACACGGGCACGCGGAGAAAAGTTGGCGCGTCGTGAGAGTCTGTAAGCAGTAGGCTCGAGGAACGTTCGCTGTCCACCGCACGACGCGCCTCCCGCGGTGTTGACACAATTACAATTTTCTGCGTTCGACTCGCGGCTGCGATACACGTCGTTTTCACGTGGGTGGTATACTGTCTTTTTTTACAAGGGTCAATGATTTTTAATTTCATGTGGTTACATATATGGGTGATCGCATTTTAACGGGTAATCGCATGTAATCGTTTAATAGACTCACAATGTGAGGTTAAAAAATTATAAAAAATACTTTTTCCTATACTTCCGGATTTTGGCTTTAAGATCCATTGACTTTTTAATCGCTAATTTCAGCCCAGCTTACGTAGGAACCCTTAAAAAGCGAAAAAGTAATCTCTCCTGGCTTATCGTATGCAAAATTTTCTTTTTAACGTTGTAGTAATACATAATAAATAGTGTTTACAGTTCTGAAGGGTCAAAAGATAACTTTTAGCATCTCTAAAGGCATTTCAGTAGAAAAGAATTAAAAAAAAAAGAATTTTCTTTGACCTGCTGATACGACCGACAAACTTTTTCATAGATAAAAAGCAATAACAAGCAAAAAGTGCTATATTTTAATTTTATCAAAATATAATCTGTCATAAATTCATTAATCTGTCTCGTTGAAACTATTCGTGTTTCCTTTAACATTTTAAAAATGTGACCGAACACTCTTCGAGCCTACTGCTCACAGACTCACGGCGTGCCAACTTTTCTCCGCGCACGACGCTTCAGTTTGGTGGTGTTTTCCGCGCGCCCCGAAAGATCCGTCGGCTCTGGCAATTAGTTTTCGCACCGCCGCGCAGAAAGAGCCGTTCCAAGAGCGATAGCAAGTCCCGAAGAATATTACGCGACTTGGCTTTTCCCAGGCGAGATTTACTTGCGGTTATAATTCTTGTAATTTTTCACTTCAGACTTTGAGACATTGGAAAGAGAGGGAGGGAGGGGAGAAAGTACTGCTTTCGGGATGTCTGGCGTCGATATATTTTTAAAAATAGGGTTTGGCTTCGTTTCGCGACGTGGACGGTTATTTTTTTGGAAGTGCTTTAGGTGTACAGGTAGAAAGTCGGCTGACTAATTTTAAATATCACTACTTGTTTTGCAATAACAATGTGAGCAATAGATAGATTAGAAGATGAAAAAAGAAGGTTGATCAGAAGAGAATGAAAATGATGGCATGCAAGCTTCTCTTGTAAAATATTGAAAAATAAAAACAATAATTTAATTTAATTACAATCGTTTTAATAAATATATTAAAATTATTCTCACGGTAATGATTAAAATTTCAGTCCTTATTGTAACAAGGAAAAAACTCCGGAAGAAACTTGTAATTGTAATATCGTCCCTTCCTGCTACTTATTTTCTTAACGATTCTGCCATCAAATATGAAAGATAAAAGAGAAAGTAGGAACGAAAAAATAATCTGTAAGACCGTCATTATAAAAGTTTAGTTAGAAAACTGCAGAGCGACTGTCAGAAAAAGTGGCAGTTTTTCTTCGCGACTTAAAATCCGTAATATCGACGATTGGAGGGATAAAACTCATATAACTGGCGGTCGTCGAATTCGTTAAAGTTGCTTCTTTTTCCCTGCCTGCGCTCAGCCTCTTTTCTCTTTCCGTTAACTTTTATCTTTTACGAATAATATGTCATCGCGTTTATTCTTGTTTTAAAGAGTATAGAGCAGAGAAAAGTTATTTTTTCAATCATTAAAATTTTGCTTTGATTAAAGTTTTGGAGTACTTTATTTAAAAATTTAAAAGTATTAAACTGAACGGAGCAAGGCTGGAAAAAGTTGATGAAAGAACTATACAAAGAATTTAATCTTCTGGAGAGAAATTATCTTTTTTATCAAGAAAAGTTCAGAATGCTTGTGTTTCATTTATGAGAATAATTGTTTCTTAAAAGTACTTTTTTATGGATATAATGTAAGTGATAGGAGAAATAGAAAGTTTAGTTATCTTAAATGAATTATTATTATAAGAATATGATAAAACAATAAAATATGGAATAAATCTTGCTTTCAAATCAATTATTTGCATCAATGTTGAAGTTGCAGTTCCGAGTAACAGCACTTTTACTTATTAATTATTTGTTGCAAATAATTTTTGCACCGTCAGATGAAAATTTATTGCACGCGAATAGATAACAGAACTAGTTCATCCGATGTAAACAATAAATGCATAACAAGATTAAATATTGATCCGGAGGAATGGTACATTACAGTTTATTGAAACATCAAACTAGATGTATATTTTTGTATTTACAAAAACCAATACAGCACACCACAAAAAAACGCCGCGGAAAATAGTCCAATTCGAAACGACTCGCTCAGAAGATAAAGGAAACTTGCTCGAATACCAAATCCAGGCACTACATCAAAGCTCGCACATTATCGGGGACCGAATCATCCATTTCCCAAGTTAAAGATCATTCTTGGAATGCAGTAATCTGCGATATTTCTTCCCGACGCTTTTTATCAGCGAATGCAGCGCTTACCAGAGAAGGACAGCGAGAGAGAGAGAGAGAGAGAGAGAGAGAGAGAGCAGGGGAGGTCATCGGAAAGGATTTCGAGTCGTGGATAACCGAACAGCATGCGGCCTGGCCTCGTAAATATCGCGCGGATAAGGCCGCGGGAGAGAAAATACGCGAAGAGGCACCGAGATAGAAAGTCGAGGTATGTGAAACAGAGACACAAAGCTCCCAACAAAGAAAAGGGGATGAACAGATTAAGATAAAAGAATTCCGCGAGAGAGGAAAATGTACTTATTGTGTGTTTCAATGTTCCTCTTTTTTTTTCGTTACTTCCTGGCGCTCTCACTTTTTTCGCGAGAATGTATTATTACAGCTATTATATTGCTTTTGTAATCGGAGCTGCTATTCTAGTTATCTTCATTGCGCGTACAGTTTCTTTAGCAACCTTTTGTTCGTATAATTTCGCGAAACCAGTTTGCAGCGGGTATAATGTTCAAGAAGAAAATTTTTTTGAGCTAAATTACTGAAATTACGCTCTCCGCAATGTACAAAAGTTGCATTTTTAACACTGTTATCCTTAGAGAAAAGTTTTTCAAGTGCTTATTAGTTATTACTTGTATATGTTCAGCGCATTACTCCGCCATTCTCTTGATTGTAATGTTGAGCGTTTACTTTTCCAACTAACTGGCTTACTCAACTAATTCCTTCATTTTAGTAATTGTACGAATTCAAAGTGAAGCAGCCTCGACTGATATTATGACTGGCAACCTCGCAGGTAAAAGCGGCTAATTTCCATTACCAAAGTGGAAAGGCTGCTCCCCCCCCCCTCGTCTGCCGAGCGAAGTCAAGAAAATCGTCTCCGCGGGACACCGCGACAATTCCCCCATTATCCGCTCTCTAAGTTCTTTCGAGGAGGCATTTTAGCCGTCTGTCTGGCCTCCGCGTGCTCTCGCGAGCGACGACGGGACTCGTCATATTCCGCTCAGACAATTGTGTAATTGATCTTGGATTCCTCGTTAAGGGCAGAATTAAGAAGATTACGAGCTTCATTGCGCTTGGTTCTCGGGTATATACCTGTACTTCCGGGGGAATGAAGATCGCGCGGGGCGAACGGGAGCTCCGGTGACATTTGCTTTCGCAGTTAAACGAACCGCAATCTTGAGAGGCGCAGACTGGGTATTAGTGCGACTGTCGCATTAGTCGCTTCGGGATGGATGCTAGTCGCATTCCGAAGAGCTGCGTTTCCGATGTGTTAATTCGTCGCGCTGAGAATTCGATTAGTCGCTTTGTTTTAACTTAAGAGCTGCTTAGCTTTTTTGTGATTTAGAATATTTAAAGCAATATGATAATAGATCTCGCAGATAACCTTCGTTAATACAAAATGGAGTCTAACAGTTTCCAAGTAGTTTTATCGATTCTAGTCAGACGCTCACCTTACCTCTGCCTGCATGTTAAAGAGCCATGATAATATACGTGTATTAGCTCAAAAGCATATACTTTTCACGTCCTAATTATATTAACATTATAACGACATGCTATCTTCGCTATTAATCCCGGTAATTATTAAATGGAATTTAAAAATCCGAAAAAGGAGAGAAAAGAAGCACTCTACATCACCCCAACTTTCTTCGAATAAGTATAACTTTTTTCAAGAAAAGAAAAGTAAGACGGAGGAACTCGCAGCTCGACTCGGCACAATAGAAGCCCCGATCTCGCGTCGTGAAATTTCCATCCAGGCCGACTAATTAGTCGCTAATTAGGAAAATTAAATAGTTATTTTACGCTCGTTATTTCCGCGCTCGCTCGGCAGCTCATCCCGCCCGCGCGCAGACGCACATCCAGCCCGGGCTCGTACAAGCAAATCTTAACGAACCATCTCCCTGCCCTCTGGCCCCGGCACTCGATGCGCTGACTTAATGAAAATAAATTTAATTTCCGGCCCTCCGAGGGCGAAACACTTGCGGCAAGGCGTCGCATAACTCCCTCGGATCCTTACGAATCGATTAAAGCCCCGCGAAGGCGCGAGCTCGTGTGCTTAGCGTATTCCCTCCCTCTCCCTTGCTCGGCTCGGTCTTTCTCACTTTAGCGACTCAGCCGTGAAAAATGGCCTTTCATCACGAGAGAATGCACGCCGAACGGCGCAGCGCGGCCGCGCATTCCATCCGCGATAAATCATTGGGCGAATTCATTTTTCCCGCCTTGCGAATCTGATTAGATCGCAGCCGCCGAGGGATGGCGAGCGGAGGCTTTTAGAGGAAATTATCGATGACTTTTGTAGGCGGAGAGTATAATGCCGTTTTGCGAGCAGTGCCTCCTTTGTTCTTGTTTTCTTCACATTTTTATTCTTCTTGCCTTTGTATAAAGGCTTTACATTATTTCATAGTGCTTTGCAAGTGCTTTATTCTGCAACTGTTTTATCAGGTATTATTATTAATTTCAATAAAACATGATTTTATTAGTTTCATGAGATTCGAATCAGAAATATTACTCACTTTGCTGAGTTGGCAGCTCGAAAAATATTCGAAATAGGACTCATAAGCTGATTTTGTGCATTCGCACGAGACGGCAAGCCTTGTTTCATAAAAGAATTTCGCATTCAAGTAAAAAATAATCGCAAAAAGCTCTCCAATTTTTCCGGCCAGCAATTGTTCCGCTACCAAAAAAAAAAAAATAAATTCGGCAAAGCAAAGAGCCAAACGCATGCGATGATTCGCAGCTCGCTTGTAAAGAAAAACAACCCGCAGCGCGATGAGCGAAAAAATTTGCTAATCCAATGAAAAATCGGAAACACGCGACCGGCTCAAAAGGCATAAAACTTCGCGCGTTGTAATCCGTTAAATAACAAACGCCTCACGCGCTCGCGCGCCGAAAACAAAAGCGTGATCAGGGGAGGGGTCGGCGGGGGGGGGCTCGCAACAAAGGCGCGAGCTTTTGCGAATAATCTTGGCGAGCGACCGCAAACAAAGCTGCGCCGCGGAAAGAGAAAATTTTAAAATCGCCCGGGGAACGGAGCGTTCACGCGCGAAGAATGAATGTTCGGACCGAGCGCTAAACCCATAAGAAGGATAAAGCTCTTTGCCAACACAAGCTCAATTCATCGAATCGGCAGAGTGGAATAAAGTGGATGAAGAAAAAAAGAAGCGAGAGGGAGGAATAATGCAATGCAAAAAACGCCCCGGGAGTTAAGCCCGAAAAAATCCGACCTCCCCCTTTGTGAACCGCTGAATGTGTACAATCGACGGAATGCGTCGAGCGAGCCGAACGAGCGGACGTTCAAACTCTGCACTTTGGTGATACGTCGGCTAAGTGGGACTTGGATGCGGATGAAAATGAGGCAGTGAATTATGCCTGGGAAAAATTTAATAAGCACGGGAGCTCCGGGAGATTATATTTATGTCGGATGTTAAAATTTTCAATTTTTTGCAGCGTATAATTTATTAATAAATACGGGCAAAACATTTTCATAAATTGGATTCTCTCGGCGAACTTTTAACTCGGCTTTTGGAGTAAATTATGCAGCTTGAAAGACTCCTTAGCATTTTGAAATGTTTTTTTATTATTAAAATATTCAAAATAAGGCCGCCGCATCAAATGAAAATAAAGGACTCAGTATCCATTATGAGTACAATATTTTAATTACCCAGGAAAATAACTGCATCGTTTCTTATTTTAAATTCAAAGTGACGAATTAAAAAAGAGAGATGAGCGGGGAAAAGAAAGCGAGCGTCGGAGCTAAAGGAGAGAAAAAGAGATAAATCGGTGTCTTTTTTGCTGTTACAGAAATTTATTCGCGCTTCCGCTTGCGAAAACGTACTTGCACGTATAATATCGTAATTGCGTTCGCGCTAGAAAAAAGCATGGTGGCGCTGCAGCTACTCCTGCATGCTCGGGACCTTTTAACCGTGCCATTCCTCTGCTCTCTCTCTCTCTCTCTCTCTCTCTCGCGCGCATTTCCTCCGCTTTTTTTTGCCGCCTCTGCAGTCACGCGTAAATCAGGATTTGCAAAATGAGTGGACACGCAGCTCTTGTTCTGCGGGCTCGTTTGAACGTAAATCAGCGTTACGGGTGAAAGAAGGTTTTTTCCGGCCCGAATTTCTCCCCGGGCTGCTCCTTTTTTGTTTTCTGGTACTTTGCTGAGTTTTTTTTCCCCGGGCTTTGAATAAGATTTCGGGAAAATTGAAACTTTAAACTCCTTTTTTTTTTCTCTTTCAAACAGATTGTTTTGCATTCTAATTCAGAGCAGCTGTACCTTGTAGTTGGGGGCGTAGTACAGCGTACCTTACATTCATGATCCGCTTTTTACGTAAACTTTTTCAAAGAGCGCAATCACGTCTGCTGTTTTAAAGGACGGAGCTTTCTTAGGAGAGGAATTTCGCATTTCAGAGTACATAATAATAAACAATTTTTTCACTAAAATAATAAATTGATCGCGCATCATAACACGCGCGAATTCGTATACAAGTTTTGACCACTCACCAGCCACGAGTAGCTCTGGCTACGATCTGGAACCTATTGATCAGCTGCTTTTCCATCGCAGCATACTTGAGCAGAACGTGGTGGCAGGCGAACTGCGTCTCGTGCTGGTCGAGAATCGTTACGTTGTGGACAGAAGCCAGCAGACGCGTCGCGGCAGTGAGGTCCAGGGCCACCCAGGAGTACGGCTTGACCAGCCAGTTCGGAAACGTGCAGCGTGTCGACTCGGACTCTGAAAGAACAGTTTACGGGGTCATCCTTGTGAAATTACTGTACGCGGGGTAAAATTTTGTTAATAAAACGTTAGCATTGTGCGCACGAGGAATTGATATTAGGTAATGATCAAAGTAGACGCTAAACTGACACTTTCATTTAATCAATACGAAGTTCATATAAATAATTTCGTAAAGATTATTTTGCTTTAAAAATTACTCATCCGTACGAAAGTATTGCACATCGAAGCGCATCTCCAGTCTCAATTTCTCTCGCTCTGTTTGTCCCGCCAATACTCCCGTCCAGTCGTTTCTTCATTTTTTCACCTCCCGTTCGTCGTTCCCGCTCCCCCCTACCGCCCCGCGCCGTTCTATCCCTCTCGTCTAGTCAAATCAAGCAGCCGGAATGAATTATCGGGCGATCCGTCGATCCAGCCGGATTAATCGCTTATCGCAGGGTGCTCGCGCGGATTTCCTCGGCCACTCTCACATATAATGAAATTCGCCCGGCCGGCCCCGTCCTGCGACTCTCGCTTGACGGCGCGTCGGTGTGCGCGCGTGTGGGCGCCGCTGTCGTCGCTCTCCCGGCGCGCCGCGCGCGAGCGAATCGCCCGAGCGCGTGATTCGATAGAGGGAGATGGACCGAGTCGATGAGCTGCGCGCCATATAAAACACCGTGTTAATAATATTCGCTCGGGAGCTGAGAGCGCGTTCATTTTCTGTAACGAACTGGGCCACTGGCGAATTTTGGAATAGCCTCGCGCCCTGCGAGAGATCGGGGATTTTTTTCTGCCGCAGGGATTGATGTAATGTGATTTGTTTAGAATATCCAGGAGATGGTTGATGTAGGTGGAAAGGTTGATTAAAATGATCACCCTGAAAATTTTTTTAACTACAATTTGATTATTGATGTGTGAAACAATTCGTAACGGTTTAAAATGTTAAAGGTTAGTAAAATCTATCGATAAAACTAATTTCATTTATAAACATTGTAATTAAATTAAATAATTGATTGTAATTATTAACTTGAAAAGGTCTACTGAATAGAGCCGAAACGTCGCAGACGAGAAAATTAAGGAAATAAAATTATTTCAAAAGAAATAGTCCAGGGGTTATTGAAGTTTAAATAGAAAGCTTTTATTACAACTTCGACGATTGGACTTTTGTTATTTTTGGAAATGTTCACTTTTAAACATAAATTTATCCCCTCTTAAAAAAATGATGAGTGGTCATGTTGAAGCATTTGAAGGATTAATTTGATTAGTCAATATAATAGTTCGAATGTCAGAATTATAAATTCTTTGAATTTTTAAAACTGAATATTGATTTTTAGATGTAAATAAAAGTATAAATAAATGTTAATAGTTAATGCTGCATAATAAAACATATTCGAATAAATTTTAAATTCATATAACCTCAAAATTGAAAGTTGAATTCTACACGGCAGTAATGAATTATAGATAAATGAAATTTCAAAAAAATATGTTTGAAATTCGCATAAGGAATAAATTTATAAAATGTGTAATAAAATTAGAGCGCGCGGAGCGTATATCAATAAAATAATTCATAAAATTACGAATTCCTCTATTATAATATTAAAGAAATATGAACGATAAGGGGCGAATAACGGTCATTTCACTTTACAACTAAATGGCTATTTCTACCAGTCGAGACCTCTCAATCATTTTGAGCATTCAATATAAATTCTCTAAAAGCGTGATCCTTTTTATTGAGAATCTACGTCGATAGCACTAACAATTCAGCCATTACGCAATATCAATTATTTCACTTCCCCCGTTTTTGACAACGCTGTGTCAAAACTACTGATCCCGGCAATATTTCACTTTGACGTATTACCATCGCGCGGACAAATTCGCGGCCGATCGGGACATTTTTGTAATTCGAAAGCCGAGGCTCGATTGAAAAAAAGTGCCTCCTGGGACTGAGAGCAGCGGAGAACGAGGCGGTTGTTCGCGTCGGGAGCAGAACAAACGGAAGCGATGGGTTAGGCGTTTCTTGTAACGACGCCAGGACGTTCTCTCTGTTTGTTCGGCCATCGAGAACACGAAGCTCTCCGTGAAAAATTGTCTCCGACGAGGCGAAGGAAGGAGCGCCGCGCGAATTAATGGCTGAAAAATATTGCCGACTGCAGGGCTGATCGATGTCCGTTCTGCGCCGTGTTTGCTCGTTATTTCATGAATATCGATTTTCTCCACGATATTTTGCTTTTTTTTTTTATTTTTCAGGAAGCTTTTTACGGTTAATCGTTATCAACAACTGCAGATGCAATGAATTTTCGAGTCGGATTGAGAGGCAAATTTTGCATTGAAGTGGCTATCAAATGCGCAATGTTATGGTTTGCGCAGAAACTGAATGCGATTCTGATGCTTTTAAACAAAAAGTCAAAGGCACATTTGCTTTGTACGAGAACAAAAGATCGTTGAAAAATTAACTGCTTGGCGCCTTTTTCGAAGGTGTAAAGTGACAAGCTGTGATGGAAAGTTAAGTTTCCGTTGAAAATAACTTTCTAGACACACTTTTGAAGAAATGTTTGAAGTTTGTAGGCTTTAAAGAATCTCAAATTAAAGGAAAGTAATTTGTCAAAGTAAGCTCCTTCAAATTTCTCTACTTCCTCTCCGAAGAATTCTGAAAATTCAAGTTACATTAAAATTTTACTCGGAGAAAGGGGATACACATCTCGCAACTGAGCTGCGGAAGAGGCAAAAAATGCAAAATAAACAATTCAGAAGTGCATCTTGCCACTTTGCCGAATGCATCAGACAGGTTTCCTCCGACTGCGAAGCACCGAAACGCGAAAGAAATCGGGGAAAAATATTACTCGCGCAAAGGTTGAAAGAACGCCGAGCGCCTTCAACGTCCGCTTTTCATGAGCGGCGGAGCTAATCTGCATTGCGTCTGCGAAAAGTTTGAGCGTGAAAGCGGGGGACGGGGGGTGGAGGGGGGAAAGAGGGCGCGAGTTAACGAAATAGCCGGGGGAAGATGCGCGCGTGAGTGCGAAATTCAAAAGGTATGGACGCGAAGCGGTAAGGAGGGAAGGGTAACAGGGAGAAAAACGGGCCTTCCTGCATATTAAAAGAGGTGAACTGAAAATTTTTCCTGTTTATAGGCTCGGATAAAGAAGTTCTTATGGTGCGTCCGGGTGCATAAATTTTTTTAATGCAGAAAAGGCAATTTATTACCGTTTTTTTTTTTGCTTTGCTTTGTTCGGCTTTTGGTAGGAATATTTTTTAAGGATTATTATTATTTATTTTTATTATTCATTATATTTATTATTATTATCATTATTATTAGATCAAGAGGCAGTATGAAAATAATTTTAATATTTAGAGAAAAGATGTAACAAATCTTTCTACGTAAAAAGTATTTAGCACTTTTTTTAATTTTCAATTTAAAAACATAAGCGATTGAGATATGTCTTGCAAGAAAGTCAACAATGATTGTTTGAAGCGGGCCAAAAAATGTTAACAAAGATTAAAGAGAGAGGAAAAGCCGCGAGGAAAGCTGAGATAAATAAAAGAGAAAAAGTTAGAGTAAGAAAGACAGAAAGAAGCTGAAGGGGAAAAGGTATGTGAACCTGATAAAAAAGGCAGAGGCGGAAGTTTTTAAGCTGCTTAACACTCGAGCCAAATTTATAGCAGAATGCCTACGATTTGAAATATGAACATGCTGCGGTACGTCAGACTTGTAACGTAACTTTCGGTAAAATATGAATTTTTTTTCATCCCCGTAAGAATCTGCCCCTTTTTCACCCGGCAAGCTGATACTTAACATTTTTACTTTTTCAACTTCTATAAATTCTCGCAGATTTGCGCAGCTACGGAATAACTGCAATTCTAATGCAACCAGTTGTCCTTCATA
>JAWWEM010050303.1:0-7500 GCA_035582935.1 Ormyrus thymus
AGGGGTTAGGGAGCCCGGGCTCCATAAACTTCTTGAGTGGAAGCGAGATAGCGTTATAGTAAAATAACCCGTCGGGCCCCGTAAGCCCCTATACACAAGTTTATATATATATATATAATTATCCATATTATATATTATTATTATCCATATTATATTATTATATTATACATATTATATTATTATTTTTATGATTTCATTGTGTTGAAAATTTAGGAAGCCCATAGTAGTACCTGACACTTAACACCGTGTGGTGTTTGCCAAGGGAAAGGGGCGAATGCCTCGGTGCGGTGTATCAGTCGAGGAAAGAGCGCTCTAAGAGCCGGCGCTCTATATTGCTTCAGCGATGAAGGCTTGTTGGATGACGCACTGGATGCAGTGGGAGCGTCTCGTGGCTGCGCTCAGTGGGAGAGCGCTCGATGCGGTGCTCCGAGAGATGCTGCACTTGGTGGAGGAGTACTCGAAGCGGCGCTCGAAGTGAAGAAGCAAGCGCTCTATAGCTCCGCGGCGGTGAGTCCCTCGGTGCTAGTCGCTGGGACTGTTATCCACCCGCTGAGGCTTCTACGTTGCGTAGTGGCAGGACACAGCACTAACACCACTACGTCAACCCTGGGAGCGGGTCTGGACGGAGAAAGCCCGCCCAAATTAGTGAAGGCCACACCACCCAGTTGCAAGGAGGAAAGTTCAAAGGAACTTTTCTATCTTTGGGGTCTTTGCGGGGTCGGTCCCGGTAGGGTCAATCCTCCTCTGAATGAACGAGAGTGGAGCGCGCTTCTGAGCAGAGAGAGCGCTCCCGGTTGCTGCTCCAACTGACAGCTGACTGGATTGGTGAGATCCTGAAGCAAGGTTGGAGCTGGAGGTCGCGGTTCTGTCTGCTCTGAGGAGGAGCGTTGATCAGCGTGGGTTGTTCGATTATTGGAGCGTTCGAAGTAGTATGTTCAGCTGCAGGTGAGGCTGTTCCGATGTCCTCGATGATCTCTGTCTGGGTGGAGGTGTCGACCCGGGATGCTGACCGTGAACGTCATTCGTAAATCCGCTCACGAATGTGCTGAGCCAGGTACAGCTGGGTAAGCTCTAACTCAGCTTGGTTAGCCTGTAAGGAATCTTGCGGGGGAGGAAGGTTCTCGGAAATAAGAGACTTTTTTCCTTTATACAAAAAAAAGATTGCTTTATTCATTAAAGGGAAGGCAGATACAATCTAGCCACATCCGCAAAAAGATGCCTTGCAGTGATAAGCAGTCGCTTGGTTGGGAAGCGGATCGTGTTTGACCGGCCGGACCGCCTCGCTTATATGCTTCCGCCGGGCTAGTCTGGTTGCGGGTCGGCCGACGCCACCTAGCGGGCGCGCCGGTACTACGCTCGCTTGCGTGAGCTTCGGGCGGCGGGAAATTCAAATTGCCGAATTCGCGTTTTTACATTATTTTAGTTTAAAAATTAGGCGCAAGGCTTAAAATTAATTATTAATTAATTAATTAAATTATATATATATATATATACACGCGGGTATCATACCGTTGCGAGATACGACAGCGTTCAGTGCGTGATCTCGTGTGAATTTTCACATGCATGAAAGGTGAGAGAAGACAGAAAATTGAGGGGTGACAATAAAAGTTACGGTCATTCAGCTGCTTTGACTGGTGCCGGCTATATTGAAAATATCATGTGGATTCCAATGAAATTCTGTTAGATTTCGATTGAAATCCATTGGAATCCCGTGAAATCCTGGTAATATTCTCAATAGGGAGCTACTTATATTAAATAACTATTAATAAAAACAATATTTTAATCACAAGGACATTGTAGAACGTAACGAACATGAGTATTAATTAGAATAGATCTTTGAGGCTGGGTTTTTGCGGCTGGATCGAGGCTGGGTCAGTGAGACTGGGGTAGAGGCTGGTTAGAGGCCGGGTCGAGGCTGGGTCATCGAGGCTGGGTGACTTGGTGTTATGTTTCACGGGAGTGAAACTAACAATTTCTTTTTTTTTTATTAATCAAGATTAATAATTAAATCGGGCAGGGCCGATTCCGTCGCCGTACGGCCTACGTCGCTGATCGCGAAATTGTTAGAAGTCGGGAACTAATGGGATGGGAATTATTAATTAACGAACGGAAGATTTTATAATTGTCTCCAATTTATTTAAAATTATGTAGTCGATGAAAGGTAATCTACTTCTCTCTCACTCTCTCAATACTAAAGTTACACACCTTAATAATCTAAATTCAATACTCGCGTTCTGCAATGTAACGGCTATTATTGCACTTAATCTTACTTGCTTAGTCTTAGGCGGAGATGGCTGTGGGTAGCCGGGCTTTATGATCGCTGCGTCCTCGGGATCCTCGCGTCCACAAATCCGTGCGGGACAGAGTAATGGACTGCGAGCACTTAGTTTACCTTAACTTTTCTAAGCCAGGGCATCAAGGGAAAACTTGTACTTTTTCTCGATTGTCTATTCTTCCGACGCTCAATCGGGCTTTTCTGTGTTAAACCGCTAAAAGAGAAAGTTTAACCCGCGGTCGCGAAAACTAAAATGAAATAGACGACGATAACTAAAACGAAATCGAAAGTGGCGCGAAACTTTGTCTAAGTCGAAACGGTTGGACTGCAAATCCAACAAGAAGTAAATTTCGACGTTTCGAGGTCGGACCGGAGGCTTCAACTGAGGAGCGGTCAGACCTCGCCTCGGTTCATTACCTCGCTTTCTCCAGCGGGCAATTAGGAGAGAGGGAGTCCTTCTCCTCCACGGGCGCTTTGCTTTTTCCGCTGACGCTAGCTGCACGTGCAGTCAAGGCTAAGCGTCAACGGTCGGGCACTGTCGCCTAAACAAATTCCGGGCCTATCGGGCTTAGACTGTTTCCGTTGACACCAGGAGTATGTGACAAAAAGCGCACAGAGTGCGATTGTACTCCGGGTGGCAACGGAAAAAGTAGATCGAGTTTCGGCAACAGAAAACACTCGGGCGCATTCCTGCACGTGCGCCTCGAGTCGCCGAAACTCGACTTTCCACTTTTATTATCAACTTAAAATTAAAATTTGGGATTGGAAAAATACGTAACGTAACACTTAGGTTAAAAAATTGAGAACTAAGCATATTTTATCGATATTTTGAGGCTGGGTCACTGTTGATGGGTTACTGAGGCTGGGTCGGGGCTGGGTGGAGGCTGGGCTAATCGGTCAGCGTACTTTTTCAACTATATAAAAAAGGAAGATATATGTAATTTGTATTTATTTATTTTTTCTAACATATAAAAAATATTAAACAAAGATTACTCTTCTTTTCATTTCCTATAATGACGAATACAAAAATAAAATATCAATCCAAATCTTTAAATTTGTATTAAAATAAATGTAATTAATAAGCCAACAATCAATCAGAAGAATCTTATGCCATCAGATTTGTTTACCTCTATGGTCTTACCAAAGATTTTTATGGCTAAACTGATAACACCATCGCACACTACGTGAAAAAAAAATATATGAATAATATAATGTATTATTTGCAACCAATTTTTAAGATGATTATTTAAAAATTAAAGAAGAAGACTGAGGCCTATCCCATATGTTGTAGTCTATTTTTCAGTTGTTATCTCATATTAAATAGTCCAAAAATATTGGCGACAAGTTTCATACATGTTTTTGTGTATGTTTTCCCGTAGAATACGATGGTGCTATCAGTGATAACTTAAGTTTCTTTGGTAAGGCAACAGAGGCCCAAAACAGTTAAGAAAAACGGTCTTTTGCATTTTTAGGCATGGCCCACCACTCGAAAAAATCTGAAAAAATGCAGGCCCATAAAGCGTATAAATATTCACTTCTCGACACAATTTTATGCCTGAAATGCAATCGAGCTCAATTATAGAGCGATTTTAATTCTTTTTTATTTTTTTTAAATCCCTTCTCGAGGTTCTAAAATTATGAAAAAATTTGAGAAGATTTGTATTTTTATGTAGTATAGGGTAAAATTTTTCGGATTTTCGCAATGCAATGATTTTGCTAAAAATAATTATTTATGAAAAAATAAGTTTTTTGGGTGGGGGGGGGAGGGGGGAGTAGGTGGGGAGCTAAAAGTACCATGAAAGGTCCTCATTTTGCGTGCCTAAGTAACTGTAAAAAATTTGGCAATTCCAGGAAGGGTGTAATTTTCACTATTATAATGGGTGATACCTTTTCAAGAATAAAGTGTAGTTTTTCAAATGAATGATTTACATGGAAAATTAGAATTTAAGTTACAATGTTAATACGTCTTTTAACAAAGTGTAATAAAAAAGACGCACAGATTGTTTTTTTTTCTTTAAACTTGAATGAAAAAGGCAAAAAATAGTCTAACAAATTTCAAAATTTGCATGTACTTCTCTTTCTAAGTTACTGCTGAAGCGTTGGCTTATTTTATAGTAAATACTCATGAATCTAAAGTAAATGTTGAGAAAGTTTATTGAGAGAATTGCTAAGTAAATGACTAAATGAATGATTTGTAAACCCAACTACAAATTAACTTTTAATATTAATACGGCTTTTTATTACGAAGTATTAAATATAAGAAGCATAAACTGTCTTATAAATTCCAATGTTTAAATACATTCATTAAATGAATTCGCGTTATGTGTTAAAATCTAAAACGTCTTTTGGTGAGTTTTATGAAAAACATATTGAACGTTTTGAAGCACCAACTTTCTATCGAAAAAGTATATAGCTTGAATAATATTGGTTTCATTCATTGCCAACTAAATCAAATGAATGATTTACATGAAAATACGAGAGAATTATTTTCTAATCTCGAATTAAAAATTGATGTAATAAAAAAAATATTAAAAAAATACTTTATAAGACATTTTATACATTTTCAGAATAAGAAATTACTGTTTCGTATAGTTTGATATAATAAAAAAAGTATAACCATTCTAATCTTTGACATTTAGCATTTGATGAGAATTATAATTCGATTTATTTAGCAACGAACTAAAGAAATTATATCATTAAATTTAAGCTTCTTTACTATAAAAGGAAACAGGGCAATCAAATTTTGAAATTTATTAGACAGTTTTGGCGACTTTTTTTAAGTAAAAAGACGTATTAATAATAAAATTTAATGGCTTCGCAAATTATTCATTCATTTATTTAGCAATTCTCTCAATAAACTTTCTCAACATTTACTTTAGATTCATCAGTATTTACAATAAAATAAAGCAGCGCTTCAGCAGTAATTTAGGAAGAGAAGTGCATTCAAATTTTGAAATTTGTTAGACTATTTTTTGCCTTTTTCATTCAAGTTTAAAGAAAAAAAACAATCTGTGCCTTTTTTTTATTACACTTTGTTAAAAGACGTATTGACATTGTAACTTAAATTCTAATTTTCCATGTAAATCATTCATTTGATTTATTTGGCAGTGAATTATACCAATATTATTTAAGCTATGCACTTTTTCGATAGAAAGTTGGTGTTTCAAAACGTTCAATATGTTTTTCATAAAATTCGCAAAAAGACGTTTGATATTTTAAAACACAACGCGAACTCATTTAATTTAAACTTTGGAATTTATAAGACAGTTTATGCCTCTGATTTTTAATACTTCGTAATAAAAAGCCGTATTAATATTAAAAGTTAATTTGTAATTGGGTTTACAAATTATGCATTCATTCATTTATTTACCAATTATCTCAATAAACTTTCTCAACATTTACTTTAGATTCATGAGTGTTTACTATAAAATAAGTCAGCGCTTCAGCAGTAATTTAGAAAAAGAAGTGCATTCAAATTTTGAAATTTGTTAGATTATTTTTTTGCCTTTTTCATTAAAGTTCTCTCTCTCTCTCTCTCTCTCTCTCTCTCTCTCTCTCTCGCACCTCGCTAGCGTGGACACGGCGGGCTGGCCCCTTACGTCCATAGCCGCATGCTCATTGGTTAATTTTAATTAGCATTTACTCAAAAACTATGGGGCGTCTGCAAAACTGGTATTAGGCTTCTCGGCTCAGAATTTAATTTCCTACCTCCCCCTTGCGTACTGTCAAACACTTTCGGAGCACCCTGTATACTTGACTATATTCATATATTGATTTCAATACTTTCTTTTGTTTAATTTGCCGAATTACAAAGTTTTCCTATATTCTAATTTGATTAATAATATAATTAGTAAGTTGGTATGAAGAAATTATGATAAGCTTAGAAATTTCATTACTTTTTTTTTGGTTGATTCGTATTTAATGATTATTATTTTAATTTTCAAAGTACAATATTGTATTTTATATATAGACATTTTCTAACAGAAGATCATGGATAATATAATTGGTTTTTGAGAGGAATTGTAAAAGACTTCTGTTAGGATATATTATTGGCAAACAAACTTCTACTTGCCTAAGTTTATACTTCTGAAAAAATTAGCTAGAGATTAGAGTTAATAGTACATTGTGCAACACAGGGAGAAAATGAGCTATTTCTGGGGTGAGGTGCTGAAGACACAGACGAGTGTCCGTGCGGGGAAAAATGACTTTTTTCCCCGTTCGGACAAACAATTTTGTCAAACCTTTGAAATGCTCGATTTTCGACGCTACTTTCTAGCGTGAAATGAAATAATCTTTAAATTAATAATCGAAAAGTTACAAATTGAAAATCAAACAGTTACAACTCAAGAAAAATAGTACTGAATGAGTTTAAGAGAGTGCCAGTATCCGAATGAACTAGCCGTTGCTAATTGCTACTGCTTTTAGTCTTTTAATTATTGATTAATTGATTGAAAAAGTCTCGTGCGACTGTTAAAGAATGTTATTGTTGTTTTAAAAATAGCTTTGTAAATTGATATTTTCTTATTATTTAAGAAAATTGATAAAGTAGCAACAATTTGACTATTTATTTATGTTCCTAAAATTATTATCTACTAATAATCAAATAGATTTATTATTAAATAACAAAGTTACTAAAAAGGTTATTAAATTAATTAATTTAAAAGGAAATCATTATTTGATTATTTATTTCTATTTCTTTCTTATAATAATTCACTTATTTATAAGTGAATTTTAATATTATTTATTAAAAATTCAATTTAGTTAATTTTGTACACACGTATATCTGTATTTGTCAATCAATAACTGAGCAATCAATAATGAAATTTTATGCTTTTCGTGACTTGCAGATGTACGTACGTACGAAAGATAGTTTAATAATTATTATTCTAATCTGAATTTTTATAATTTATAACAATTTAATTGAGGGATATTTTAAATCGGGTGCTAGTTGATCGACGCAACGCAATTGTATTCTATGTAAACATGTTCTACACCGATGAATTCTACACATTGTGTCGATCGAAACATCGAAATCTCTCGCCTAAACGCAATTATGTTCTACGAAAATTTGATCTACACGTTCATGTTTTACACCGATGAATTCTATGCATTGTGTCGATCGACCTATCGAGATCTCTCGACTAATGCAATTGTGTTCTATGAAAATTTGATCTACACGGTGACGATCTACACGGTCATGATCTACACCGGTGGACATGAAGTTT
>JAWWEM010050304.1:0-11864 GCA_035582935.1 Ormyrus thymus
ATCATTCAAAGTTGATGTACCCACTTTACAAAATTATAGAATTTGTAAATTGTATATTTTTCTATTATGTTATATACCATTGAATAATTAGTTTTCAATTTACATTGTCGTTCAGTCAGTTAAACAAATTACTAAAAAATAAGTCTTCCCTTTCAATTCCAAAAATTTTAATCAATCGACAGAACTACAACCATAACAGACGACTACGTTTCACCAATAAATAAAAGTCCCAAGCGGCGTCGATTACGTCAAGGAGCTCGTAAATCAGCCGCAAAAATTTAATTAGCATTTCCCGGAGCTGAGACGCATCCGCCAATAAAGCTTTAGACAAAAGGAAAAAAAGAAAGCAGCACACCCCAGCAGGAGCAGCATACCGATCCTCTTAACGAGATCCTCCGTGCTCCGCATCCGTGCGAAAGCCGGAAGTACCCTAAGCGAGGGAGAGCGAGACTGCGCAAAATGCGCTCCCGGAGAGAGCGAGAGAGAGAGAGAGAGAGAGAGAGAGAGAGAGAGAGAGAGGAGCGCCTGCACGAGCGGCAAGCAGACGCGCAGCGCAGCGTCGGCGTCGAGCATCTGCGCGGAGGCGTTTGAGCCGGGAGGGGATTAGTCGAAGCGGGATCGGGAAGCGATACAATTCCGTCTTTGAGGAGGATTTGCAGGCACGGTCCGGCGCGCCGCGATGCCGATAAATCAAGGTGCAGCCAGGCTCTCTCTCTCTCTCTCTCTCTCTCTCTCTCTCTCTCTCTTTCGCTGCCTTCGCGGGAAAGGCGACGCAATTCTCCCCCCTCTCCCCCGAGGGGGCTCCGGGGCTTGGCAAATAAACGCTCCGGATAATAGCGACGCATCGGGCAGAATTAAGCGAGCCGGGAGCGTCGAGATTCGACAGGGATGAAGATAAGGTTGATTGGCCCGCTTGATAGGTTACTGGCCCCTTTTTTGCACCGGGGGATTTGATAATTGTTATTTGTAGAAAGGGATATATACTGTATTTAAACTTTAAGGAATTGTGCCACGCTTGCTACAGCTTCCTTTCAAGCTTCACATTTGTTTTTGTATTTGTAAACAGCAGTGGCGTATGCAAGTTTCCTTGTCAAATATTTATTCTCGGGGAAGCAAATATCCATTCTGGAAAGTTTTTAAGGATCACCGAACATTTGAGAGACGGCTACTGAAAAGAAACGCGACCTATTCTATCAGGGCTGTGTGGGTGTATGCGAAACATCGATTACAGATAACTGTCATCTTACTGTAGGCGAGCAAATCGATCCGCTTTCAATTTTACATCGAACGACGAGACTTATCCGTGCGATTTGTAAATATAATCGGATAAGTGTGCTCTTCTGTTTCTTCAAAGTTGTAAAAATTAATGTATGTCGTGCAATTGCAGGCTGAAAAAGCTCCACCTCGTTCTAATAATATCTTGCCCAAAACGCTGCAGCTTTGTACTCTTAAAAAAAATAAATATTTATAATCACCAAAGCGCCAAACTGGTTTATAAATACAGAATCTAATTGCTTACGAGCAAAGGGAACAAAGAAAACGGGGAAAATTCTGTATCCAGCTAAATACTTTATAAAGCCGACGCGAGAGCATTATCATTCCCGAGGCAAGGCTGCTTTTACAGATTATTCTATTTGAAGTATTCAATAACTCGAGCCGCGCTGACTACGAACCGATAAATGTCGTAAGTATAATGGAGAAACAGTGTATCCTGACGGCTGCCTCATGCCCGCGCGTCTCTCTCTCTCTCTCTCTCTCTCTCTTTCTTTTCGCCATGGATCGTACTGACCCGATAAATCGAATCTCCAAGTTTCGCAAGAAAACTCGTTCGCTCAGCAGTCACTCCTCGCCTTTCTTCCGCGCGTGTCTTCCTTCCTCCTTCCCTCTCTCTCTTTCTTTCTCTTATTCTTTCTCCGCCCACAGCTCGCTAATTCGGCCTTTTTGCTTTTTTTTTAACAACTTCGTCGTTCTCATTTCTTGATTGTCTTTCGATATGCCGTCCGCGGCTTCTTATTTCCGCGTATTTCCTTCGGTCACGATGGATTTCTATTTTTCTTCCTTTCCGTTTAATCTGTCAGATAAATCTTCTTTCATCGGCTTTGCTGCTACCGAGCACAATGCACTTTCTAATGCGCGAATTATTAATCTTGAAAACTATTCTTTCGAGTCCGCTAAAAAGGTCAAGCCAGACAGCTCGAAAGATAGGGTGTAAAATCAATCCGTAAAAGGAAACTATCCGCGTCGCAGCTTCGCTTTGCTTAATTATTAAGAAAAATTTAACCGAACATAATATATAAGAAAGATAGCTAAAAAACCGTCGATAATCAATATTTTGCGAAAATAAGCCCCTCTTAATTTAATTACACGAGCATCAACGTAAACCTCAAGAGCGCATCAGCGAGTGCATTCAAAGCCTCGCCGACAGGAAGAGAGTTTTCTTAGCCATACGCCGGCCAAATTGTCCCGCCATTACGCAAAGCCTCGCTCTCTCCCCTCTGCCGGAAAAGAAAAATGAAGAAGAAGAGGAGGCGCAGTCTATAGTCCACCGACAGCGAAGAGGCGCAGGATTAAAAGAACAGAAAGAAAAAGCAGGAGGGAGTGCAGCGCACGCACACCGTACTCCGTTAATCCTCTTCTTTCCGCGGGGCCGGGCGGCACACGCGCTCGGCCCTCCCCGGGCATTTTTCTCACGCTCCGCACAATGTGCGTCTATATATCTAGCGCGACGTCGCGCGCGCCCGCCGGATTAAGACGGCTAATGCTAAGCGGATTGGGGAATTATTTTTGAGAGCCGAGAGGAGGGAAAGCGAGCGCTGCAATAAAATCGCGCGGCTCTCGCTGCTCCGCCGGATGAGAGAGAGAGAGAGAGAGGCGGAGGACGCGGCGGAAATTAGGCTCTTTAGTGCGACTACGAGCCGAAGCCGTTTTTACGACGGCGGGCGACGTTTCTTGGCTACCTTTGAGGGTTAAGCTCGCTTATCGTTCTTCCTCGCTTTATCAACGGGGATGTAGCTCCTTCGGTCGGCTTTTCTAATTTCAGAGCCCGAACTCGAGGGTCTTTAATTTTAAGACTGATTTTCATTAATTCGGATTAAAAATGTTATACTGAAAGCGTGCTACACGAGGAGCGGGTATTCCGGATTGCGCGTACCGGACTGCGCCAAAGCGAGATTATCAAGTTTTTCCAATAACAACTTACTGCAGAGGTCCAGTCCATCGCAGCTGTTTACCGTTTACGCTCAAGCAAAAAACCGGGTCGCCATCTCGTCGTCCCCTCGCAGCCACCCCGAGCACGTGTCCGGCAAGATTTTTAAAATTCCCCTCTGCCGCACGGAGAGAGAGAGAGAGAGAGAGAGAGAGGGAGCACCAGGCAGTTTACTTTCCGAGCTGCAAGCTGACGCTAATCGAAAATCCGAGGGAGCAGCGGCGGCGGCGGCGGCAGCAGCTACGGCGGTCCGCGCCCCGAACAGCACGCGGCGCGCCCCGCGATTCGGGCTTCGTTTCGAGAGTTCAGAAATTGCTTTCTCCGGCGAGCCGTATCTTCGCGCGCGCAGGCTGCGAAGCTCTCTCTCTCTCTCGCTCGCCGCTGCTGCAAACTTTTAACGCGTGCGGCCGGATCGCTTTCGAGGAAAAAGAGCAGCGGGAGGGTTCTGCACCCGCTGGACGCTCCGGGGAGAATATATATATATATATATATATACGAGTCGCAAAGTGCAGCGTGTCCTGCAGCACTTCGCCGTAGGGGAGGGAGGGGGGCGAGAAAAAAAGAGAGTTTTGTCATCGGGCCGAAGTTTCGGAGCAAAGATCGGGCCCGAGTTTCTTTCCTCGCCGCTTCGGAGAAAGTGCTTTTCTTTTTAAATTGCCCCCGTCCGAAACGGCGCTCTATGATTTTTATATCGGAAACTTTTGCCAGAGAGCATACATTGTAAGTCTTTTAAGAGTTGTAAAACTTTCTGCCTCGGCGAGGGGAATGCTTCCGTGCTTGCGGATGTCTTATACGGACGATCGTAACTCCGCGCGGCGCGTTAAGTTTCAGGGGGATGTACGAGCTTGTAACCGTTGCGTCGCTATAAAGATATTCGATTATAGATTTTTTTTTTTTCACCTTTATTGTTGGATGTACGGTAATCTAGATATAAAGTAGCTGCGAGAGGCTGATGGGTTTTATTTTCTTCGCCGCTACTCTCGGGAAGTTTCCCGAAGTGAAGCTTATGTACCCCACTGTGAGAGGAGGAATTTATACTTGGATAAAATTACCTTTCACTTTAGTAGAATGAATTTTTTGCCGTTCGTTGAACGAGTGGAGTGTTAAAAATAAGTTATTACACTTGCGAGTCAGAAAAAGCGGCAGCTGTAAAAAGTTTACCCCGTCTGAAAGAAGTTTGTAAGCAAATTATACTGAAATGACCTTTCGATAAAAATACTTTCATAAATTGTTTTAAAGACTGTTCTTGAAAGTGTTAGCGAATAATAATTTAGTTGCGTGCGTCGCAACCCATACTCTCCATTAAAAGAACAAAATTATCACCCGAATCTTTTCCATTTCCTCGCTAAGAACGAAATCACGTCACCCGACTGAATCTTAAATTCAAACTATTTCCCTCCCGGTTCCGCCCTTCATCAAGCCCCCGAATCACCTCCCCCCTTAACACCGCGCTTCTCACGCCCTCATCCTCGGCCAAATGCGCAGCTCCATCAGGGCCCATATCGCAATAAAAGCCCCAATGAAATCTGGGGTACATATCCCGGGGAAACGGTGCTCCCGGGCGCACGGGAAATCGACTGCCCTCGGATGGGGGGGTGGGGGAGCTCGTAAAGGTCCGCGTCATGCGCACATATACTCACGTCCTGTGCGGAGAGAATCTGCGTGGGCGGCTGGATGGTCTGGCTGCCGTTGTGCGGCCGATGGTGCAGCGACTCGGCCGTGTCGTCGCGCGAGCAGACGCCCCTGTACCAAGGCAGACCGCTCGCCGTGCTGCTGCGCCGCTCCCTGTACTTTCGCCACACGTGCCTGGAATGCAGATGCGGCCGCACCGGCGGCCGGTTTGCAGCATGAATTTTTCAGCGACTCACTCTCTCCCTCCCTCTCTCTCTCTCTCTCTCTCTCTCTATGGGGAGGGAGGGGAGCTGGCCTTTTCTCGATCGGGTTCAAGGCTCGTCGAGGATTAATTCGAGGGATTGCGGCTTTGTTGAGGCGAGTTAGGAGGAGAGGGGGTTGTTATTGAAAAGTTTAAGCTTTTGGAAAGGCAAGCTAGGGTGGAGAGTATATAGAGTATATTAAGTGATATATCAATGTTTAAGGAAATTGTATATGTTTAAATATCTGTCAAGAAATTTTATATATAAATGCATTTTTTATCCTCCCGTATTTATTTTATTATTTTAATAATTTTACCCTGTCAATTTTCATTAGCAGTCATTATTTATGCACATTATATTTGTTTTACTTCCCGCCTGATTTATTACTTTACCTTTACCGTGGACAAACATCTTTACATAAAATGAAAAATTACTTTCGATGATAAATTTCTGCTCAAAAGACACTTTTGTTAGTATCACAACTTACGTCTTTTACGCTAAAAGACGCTCGCAGTGCCGGAACAAGTGCTACATTCGTGATACTAATTACACTTTAGCTCGCCATATGAAAAAAAAGTTCTCAAAACTTGTCGCAAAAACGTTAATTCTTCTGCTCCAACATCGAAAGCATCCTCGACAAAAGTGCGACTCGCTCGCCCGACGGCAGACAAAATAAAACGCCCGCCCGACGCCGGAACAAAGCCCGCGCTACTACTGAATCCAGTAATTCTCGCCGGTATGATCCTCGTCAGGCTTGTCCGTCGGCGGGAACGAGAAGGAAAAAGAAAAAACAGAGAAACGCCTGCTCCCGCAGCCCGGAATCGCCGTAACGTCCGTCCGCGTGCTTGTCGGCTTCCATATCCACTCTGCCCGGCGATTAAAACAGCCAGCCGGCGGAGCGGACGAAAAACGGGCAACATAAGATTTTCGCGGCGCGAATTCTCGCGTGTGCGCGCGGCGGCCGCGCGTATCACTCGGCGGTGCGGCGCGGCGCAGGTGCTGTAAAATCTTTTACGAGGGGCCCTCGAGCACCCCATCAAAGTCACTCGGCGCTTACGGCGCTCGGCCCGTCGTAATTCGCTCATCTCACTAAAAGCTCACTTCTCACTTTGTCCGGCCGCCGGACTCTCTCTCTCTCTCTCTCTGACTCGCTGCGCTATTCTACATTATTCGAGCAGCCCGAGAGCTCTGTAATGCGAGAGATGCCGCGAGACAGAGAGGCTGCCTCCCTCACAGAGGAGCCCGGGGTATACGAGTTTGTTGCTCGTTCGGGTCTCGCGGAGGAATCCACACGAATATAGCAGCCCCTTGGACGCGGCGGCGGGGCCGCTAATTTTTCGAGCCGTTGCTTTTTTAGAGGGCGCAAAATGGCCGCCGACGGCAGATTGGAATTTAATGCGGTACGACGCACTCGCGACGCGGGACGAGGGGAGAGGGAAATAAAAGGCGCGCGCCCGTTTACTTACGGGTCGAGAGCAAACACGACGCCGGGCATTCTTTAATTACGCCGGGGCGCCGGGAAAATTAAGTGAGTAAAGGGGCCACCTTGTTTAAGGACGCAGTTTGTCGTATTGTCATTGGCGAGCGAGTGCTTTCGCGCGAGAGTGAATATTTATCAAGAGCGAGACTGCTTTTAGCTCTTAAAACAGAGACGTAAATTAGCCTGCCTCCGCGAGCGGCTGCGCTCTGCTGCGTTGCATAAATATTTTTAAACAAAATGAGAAATTTATAAGAAACTTGTTCGCCGTGTCAACGCTGCTCCAGTTTATCATCGAAATTATGGGAACGCCGGGAATTTAAAATCGAGCCGGGGGAATTCTTCGGGGGGAGGAGCTACTGTATATACAAGTTGGGTAGTCTTACCTGATGCCAAATGCCATTCCCAAGGCGACGATCAGAGGCAGCAGCGTGGAGATACAGGCCAAAAAGACAGTTTCCATATCCGAGAACGCCGCGAGTATACCTGCAAGTATAAAAGAAGGAAGCGGAGCTTAGTCGAGCGAAAATGCTTTTGAGAGATCAAAATATCTCGGGCGCTCCTTCCTTGCATTCCAACAGTTTCTCGAGAGCCGCACGAGGAGCGCGCGAGTCTGGCTCCTTGTAAATTTTGAATTTGAATTTCAATCATCCTTCGAATCCACGCGCATTTTATTGACTGGCTTCGAGCAGAATTCCTTTTTCTTTTTTTTTTTTTCTTCAGCGACGCAAAAGCTCATCCAAGCGAAATTTTAAGGAGGCGAAGCGCGCTCTTTTAGATCGTTTCACATATATCGTCGGGGTACGTCGAGCGTTGTTGTTCGATCGCTCGTATATTCATACCCGCGCGTTTCAATATTGACAGCTCGCAATCCAATCTCGCTCCTTTATATCAAAGTGCTCGCGTAACCTTCATTATAAACACAGCGAAATTAACAGCGGCGAGAGAAGTAAAACCGAGAACGCCCCCTCCCCCCCCCCTTCGTAACAGTCTTGGGCGAAATTTAATTCGCTCGTCAACCTAACGTATTCCATTAAAGCCTGAGTAAAAGCGCCCGCGCCCATTCATACAAAGCTCCCCGAGTTTATATTTTTCAGCGGGCTCATAATGCAGGCGGACGACGAGGACGCCGCGCGCGCCGGAGTTTCGCGTTCGTTATTTGCGCTCGAGCGCTAAACTCAAGCGGCGCGGACCCGCATTGAGGGGCGCAAGTTGCGCCTCCGCCCCCTCCTCCGCTGCTAACGAAGTACGCACGTCGTCGAGGAGCTCCCCGGGCACGTCTAATCTGCCTGCGGGACTCGCTATTCAAGCGTCACACAGCATAACTGTTGTGCGTGGAAACAGGCCGGGATGCGCGATTGAATGGGGATCAGCAGTCGTACTTTTCGAGAGGGATTTCGAGGAGTTTTCAACTGCAGCTTTTTTCTCTTTCCTTTTTTGAGGTGGGTCGAGCCACCAGGTGGTGTCAATCAAGTGATATAAAAATTAATATAATAATATACTATTTCTCGTATACTTGCAGTTTAAAATAAAAATATATAGAATTTAGAAATGTAAGAAGTACATAAAATAAAGGTATGTTTCTTTCTACGAAAATAAAATTTTGTTCAGATACTCATATTTGTTTATATTTACACTAAGTCGCTTTTCGATTATCGAGGCTTTCATTGATATAAACATTAATAGTTTAATGAAAATAATTTTTATATATAAGAATAAGTTTATTTATGATATGAAAATTACGGTATTCTATAACCTATTTATTTACAAGAAAATTTCAATTACAGACTTTGCGGAAGTAGAATAATTTAATTTTTCATAATTAAATATCTTTTTATTTTGTCCACTGTCATGTATATATTTTTTTTGCAGTAGAAAGTGCACATTTTAAACTTTTTTCATGTAGTTATTCATTCATATCTAGAGAATTTATCGACAGAAAAGATATATAAAAATGAGTGACTTCCAGAAGAACCTGTGTTAAAATACCGAACTTTGAATAATTTTTTCTTAAATGTTTGCTTTATTTAAAGAATCATTCTTTTCAATTTTAAATAATTTTGTAGTAATTTGCGTAGCGCTCGGTCCACCTTAAATACCTTACCGCATATTTTAAGACATTTATTTTTATCAAAAAAATTAATTCCGATGTATTCGGGATAAGTACAAAATTAACCTCATCAAGTTATTAATGATAAACTTAACATTCACAATTGATTAGTACAAAAGTATCACTTGCGTATAATTTTTTTCAAATCAAAACTCAAAATAATTAATCACTCCCAAGATACACACTGAAAGCGAAACCTTCTCCCCCACTCGCTCAATTCCCAGCCTAAATACCCGCCATCAAAACACGGCCACGCCTCCTAACTAAGCAAAAACACTTAACGCGAAATCCAGCGTAAAATCCGCCGTACAATACGTCCGCCAAATCGGCGTCGCCGTCGCGCGTCAAGTCCCTTGAAAGCTCGGCCTCAAAATTTCCGAAATTTCGCCCAGCGTCATTAGCGGCATTCAAAGGCGCGCGTCGCGCCGTCAGCTCGCGTATCCGTTCCGACGCCTCTGGAGCTCGCGATGAATATGAAACGTCAGTCAAGCGGCTGAAAATCACCGGGGGGGAGGGGGGAGGAGCGGCGGGAGACGCGACCTACCCCCAGGTGCAAAAGATTGCCGAGCGAGCGGCTGACAGCCTCGCTGACGTTTATTTAGAAAGGCGTCGAGCCGAATATTCGAAGGCACACAAGCGGAGCTGAGATGATGGCGAACCCGTTCGATTGAGCTCCCTGTGTGCGGAGATGCGGCTTCGATTGGCTTTGAATTACTGGGCCGATCGCTTGGCTTTCTGATAATTGAGAGCGGAAAAAGAATTCACTTTTTTGGCTCTACTTTAAGAAAAAAGGAAAAATAGTTTTACTGAAAATCAGAACTTTTGACTGGAGATAATTGTTTGCGTTCCCTTTTCTTTTATGAAAACGTATCATTCGTTTAAATACTCGTTTTAAATTTTGTTGAACTAGATTAATGAAATATATTTAATTAAAACTAAATTATAGCTGCACTTGTTTCAGCTGTACTTCAAAACCACAAATAAAATACGTACAACATAAAGCTAGAAATTTGTTCATTTTAATAGGATAAAAGAGGTTTTAAATAGTTTATAAAATAAGTTATTAAAAGCCGTAAAGCTTGCATATTTATCCTTTAATATGCACTTAAATTCTATTCCACGAGCTATTCCAAAAATGAACCGTACAATTAATTTCCAAGAAAATCAGTGTCTGACCTATAAGCGACTCGCACTACTTCCCCCAGGAAACTCAATATCCGCGACATTCTATTACAATTCGCTCTTATCGCGCAATAAAACCCGTATCGTCAAACCGCAAGTTGTAGCCATAGTCATAATCCTCCGCGACGTTAACCTTTTAAGAATAAAGCTCCGAGCAACGGGAGAATCCCATCGCCGCGTACCTATAATGCGCATAAAAATTTTTATTCTCCTCCTCTCCCTCCCGTTCTCTACCCCAGAAAAAAAAAAGAGAAAAGAGTAAAAAGCCCCCTAAATATATATATATATATATATACGCGGACAAGCGACAGAGGCGGCGGCGGAATTTGCCGGGGTAGAGAGCTTTGGAATTTGAAAAAAAAATCCCCGGCGTTTACGCACGATTGCAACGGCTATCGCCTACTTTTCCGCGGCGCTTCCCCCCCCCCCCTCCCCCGGCCTCGAATATCGAATATCGGAAAGGATTTTCCTTCGGCCGGACCCTCGCTACGGCTGCGCGGGGTACGTGTGCCGGACGCGACGGTCGAACTTGCGGAAACTACGAATTGCTCGGCGAGTTTGTAGCGGAGCTTGCGACGAGGGGGAGGAGGGAGTCGCGAGTCGCCCCATTATCGACCGCCTGGTTGTACTTCGCTCGGATTCGCGCGGTTATCAATGGGGTTTCTCATCTTTAAACATGAGCCCGGCTGCCAAGGTTGTCAGAGTATCTTTTATCGAGTTATTGGAATTTCGGATGGGGGCGGGAAATTTTTTTACTGAATATTAGTCTTTTTTATCGCTTGCATTTTTGTTATTAATAATTCTTGATTTATTGATGTGTATCGATGAAAATTTTGTTTTATACGAATGTTCAATAAACATTTTGAAATAATGTCCAAGTTGTTAAATTGAAAGATACTCAAACTTTTTACGTTTCATCATTTCACTACGGCGATACAGTATATTTTGGTATTTTTTGACATTTTTAAATTCCCAAAAAGGTTGTATAAAATTATAATCAAGGATCAGCCCTCATTCTTTGTCGTTCACAAGCCCCCGAACAACGTACGAGTACACCTTCCTTTGCCCGCAGAAATCGTTTAAATTTAATTTCTATGCAAAACCCAAACAACGAAAAATCTCGGGAGCTCGCTCGCCAAGCAAATCAGCGGACGCGATAAAAAAAGAAGTACGGCCAAACGAATCGGGGTCGAACAAGCTGCCAGCCGGCAAACTTCGGAGGCCAATAAGCGTTAAATTTGCAGGAGCGCTCCCGTTCGACTTCGAGATCCGCGGCGGGCAGCGCGCTCGCCGAACATCGGAATTCCCCGGGCTCTCGTGCAGTGGCAGACAGCGATTACCCCGGCAGCAGCCCGTCGAACTCGAAAACGCAACTCCACCCCACCTATCCCCGAAGGGTTTCGAGCCTTTCGTCGCGGAGGTGAGAGACTCGACTCTAATGTACACACGTCTGGGCGCGCGCAACTTTAGTCCCCCCCCACCCCTCCCTCCCGAAACGTTTACGAGTTTTCCGCCAGCCCGCCTTTTGCCCCCCCTCCCCGCACCGTACTTTAAACTCGAACTTTGCTCGACGCTCCTTTTGACGCGAAGTAAACTAATAAAACTGAGCCCGGCTGCCGCCGCCGCCGCCGCTGAGGGATGGGCGCGGCTTTTCCATTTTCTTCTTGTTTGCATGCTGTCCTTTCGAATAAGGGGAGCTATTTATCATCCGGTTTTTCCGAGTCTTACTTATGCCGGCGCAGTTTTTCAGAACTCGGTCAACTTGCCGAGGCAGCCAGCCCGGATGATTTCGTTTATGGGAGGAGCTTTGGGGGTGTTTGTTTATTAAGACGAGCTTCGGCCGATTAATGAGTTATGTAACTTGTAAGATTCTCAGGAAGTAGACGAAGTAATGAACGGGATTAAATCCAAATATTTACATTGTCAAATGTGATTAAGCACACTGAGAGAAAAATTTGTTGTTTTCAAAGAAATTTTACTTGATTCAAGAAAATGATTTACTTCAATAGTACTAGC
>JAWWEM010050305.1:0-11862 GCA_035582935.1 Ormyrus thymus
GTTAAAAATGACCAATTTGCGGTCATTTATTGATTAATTTGACGATTCCATTCGAAAGATTAGATTTTTCTACACAAAAATATGTATCCCAATAATTTTTCTTCAGGGGTTATAATTGAAAGGCACGAGCTTGAACGTTGACGGTAAAATTCCGGCCATTTGAGCGTTAAAGGGTTAAGTGAAAATTAATCTGTAGTTTATCAGTGATTTTACTCATATTCCTCAGGAGGAAGAGACACCCGCTCTTCCGCCGCACCGCTGTGCGCCCTTGCGGTCGCTAGTGCGATCAACGCGGCGCCGATATCCGGCAAAAATAGAAACAAATTGTGCGTGGTAATCGGGTTCGAATTACCACGTCACACACGTTGCCATCTTCTTTTATTTAACTGTGGGGTAATTTCGTTGGTTAAAGCAGCGTGTATTTTATTTGATTTTCCGTCACAAATTTCGGAGACGAGTCGGTCTAACCAAGAATATTCATCCATAATGATAATGATGAGTTTACGTGAGCGAGGAATGAACTGAAAACGCTCAAAACTCGAACCTCTACCTCAGAGCGAGTCTAGTTTAAATAATAATAATAATAATAAATGTATGTTATATTTCGTAAAAATCAGTCGTGCTAAGGAAACCGACGATGTTAGCATCCTATTTTAAGGTAAAAGCAATAAAAATTAGATAGATAAGAGAAATAGCCGTTTTTCTCAGGGTGTTATCTTTTTATACACACATCCATCAATAAACATTTCTTGTAAATTTACCTACCCGAAAAGATAAAAAGAAAGAAAACTACATTCGATAACATCAGACACTTCTAATAATAGAAAATCTGAGATAATAATTTTATTTGTAAAGCAGCTGTATTCGTAGATTATAAATCACGGATTGAAGGACATTTGTTTAGGACTTGTAAAGAGAAATTTTATTATAGTAATAAGCGCTGGGGAAAACGCGTTTTTACAAATCGGTCCCTTCCGAACACTATCCTATGCAAAGAAGCCACGAGTGCCGAAACCCAGCAGGTGATTTCTACAACTGATAAGCTAAAAGAAAGCCCGCTTTCAGCCTAATTATTTGAAACACCTGCAGATACAGTCCTGCTGTAAATCATACCAATACTGAATCAAAATTTGTTTAGCATTCGAAGGTGGTTATCTTTTATAAGACTCAGGTAAGCGCACGAAGCGGAAACGTTTCGAAAGTTCGAATTTTGGTTTTCCCTACAATAAACACAGTGAAGAAGAAGAAGGGGCAATTTGCTTCGTTCTTTCGGGGATAGAAAAGTATAAATTTCCCTGCTTTGCAGCAGCAGTATCATTCTGTTGTCTGTGGCAGTTCTGTGTGAGTTTTCAAACGTCCATTCTCATTAAAGTTATAGTGGATCAAGCCGAAGCTCGTGCTCTACGTTTAGCGATTGTACGAGTCTTAAACGCGCTAACCAATAGAAATCTGCGCATTACCTGCCGATGTGATAGCCGATGGAGACGATCTCTGCGGAGAATGTCCGTCGAGCCGCGGAGAAAGCGGAGAAACGCAACTACGAAGGCCGGGCAGTTCGCCATCCTTCGACTCTGCTTCCCGCCAACTCCGCTGCGAACTGCACCTGAAACAAGAAGAGAAAGAGGACGAGCTCTCATTAGCTCGACAACCGACTTGGAACGAAGATTATTCTTACCTGATTTATCGGTAAGATAAAAGGGGCACTTCGAACCGCACTTCCAGCCTGGCGGTGCAACCACTCGTTCGAACTGGCGCTTGCGACTTCAACCTAGCTTCACGAAAACGTCAAACTACTCGACATCGATCGATGGCTCGATCGATGTCTCGCGCGGCGAGTGCGCCTGCATGGATGGGCAAGACGGACGGGCGCGCTCTCGCTCGCCCGCCTTGCTCATCACTCTTCCGTGATCCACTTAGTTGCGCGGTCGTATTTAGGTATTACTCTCCATGGAACGTCTTAGTTGGGCGGACGCATTTGCTAGAGATTCGGGAAATAATACACCACGTGGCAAACAAGTAGAAAATCCGATTGCGGAAATACACCAGGCCGTGTAAGTGGTTCTGCGAGATCAATCGTGCAAATAGTAGATTTAAATATAGACAAATACCATATTCGTTCGGTCCTTCTGCCTTCGCGTGCAATCGCCGGTGCGTGTGTGCTCGCGGAGTGCGGTTTGGGATTTTGGTGTCCCGATAAGTCGCGGCTAGCTCCCATTATTCGGAATGGAAAATTATACCGTGATAAGTTTAATAAAGCTGTTATTGTGTGTGTTTTTGAGACGAAATTTAGTTGCGATTTATTATTTTCCTGGGCGGCTACGGCATGCCGTCCCACGTACTCTCCGCTGAACTAGCCCGAAACTCCCATTTCCTTCTACAGCCTTTTCCCTTTACAGGCCTTTCTCCTCAAATCCCTTGTAGCGATCGGAGCGATCCCCTCGGATCGTTACAGAGTATTTATCGATCGCGAAACGAGGATAACAAATTTTCGCTTAGTTTTATCGAATTATAAAAATTGAATAACGAATGTCGGCGCGCAACGACCAACGCAGAAATCAAACTAATATATTTTTATGATCGAGGGGGCTCGAAAAAAATTCTTTTTCTTCGCTTTTTACTAAATTTTTAAAATAGATACACGAAGAAATTTGCTAGTAAAACTTACTTAAAGGCATGCAGTAAAAAATACTGATTTTTACTTAAGTAAAATTAGTTGTACGTTTAAGCAAAATTTACTTGACCTTTTAAGTAAAATTTATAAAATAAAAGTAGTTATATAAATTTTATTTAATATTCTACAGTTAATAACACTTTAATTTTCTTATTTAAATATTAGTACTGGTTATATGTTAATACTAAATTTTAAAATAAGGCAAAAAAAAATTCTTATATGTCAGTTCCAAAGACATGGGGGTAATCTAACCTCAAACTTAAGGAATCTTATATGTTTCATGCGGGAAGCGAGAAAGGGTCTCTCTCCGCGAGCGGCTCCCCGTTCACCGAGGACCCCGCCGCCGAACTCAATATTTTGTTTGCATTGATCCTTAGTTCTCTGTCAAATTCCTGGATATCGATTGATAACCAGGCGCATTTTTACTACTTGATTGATTTTCTATAAAACTATAGCTATTTTAACTTAATCCGTTATCTTTCTATTTGTTATCTATAGTTATCTACTTTGCTTAACTAAGTAAGTAAATATTGCTTAATAAACTGAAGTAAAATTTACAAGTAAATTTTACTTTACTTATTATACTAGAAAATTTTATATAATTACGTTACTTAACTTTTTAAGCAAGATTTACATACAATTTCAGCACATTTTAGTAGCGATTTTTCTCCGTGTAGTTTTAAAGAATCGATAATATTCTGGCAGAAATCTCAATCCATTTTTAATTAAGCTGTATTTAAATAATAAACTTTTTTTTGAGCAAGAAGAGATTTACTCGAGGTTGATAGCGTTGAGACGCTGTATATCGGCGACAACGTCGACCCGATGGAAGAAGATCAGCGAAAGGGCAGCGTTTCGCCACCCCTCGTACGTCAGGGCACTGTGCCCATCACGCAACACGTGTGGTACGCCATTGAAGGTGCTGCGCCCATTGCGCGACAGGACGCCGATCAGGCCCCTCAAGCAGGCGTCGCCGGGGAGGATGTAGGCACTGCGCCCATTGCGCAGCAGGGTGCCGATCAAGACTCTCAGCCAGGCGTCGTCGGAGAGGCTGTACGCGCAGACGACAACATCGACGAGATGCAGGCGCTTTTACTCTACATGGAGGGGAATTACCAGCCGCCGGTCGAAGCTATCAGACGCGCGCGTAGACATCGCGTTTAGGGGATGACTTTAGCGGAAGGTAGAGAACGTGCGGCATTGCTGCGCGATTTTCATTGGACGGATGGAGTGGATGAATTTCAGCAGATCTTTGATCATACCAACGAACATGATCTGCGAATTAACGAATGTAAGTTTTTTTAAAAATAATAATAATATTTTTTTTTATGAATTTTTATTAAAATTATTTTTTCTTTTTTTTAAAAGTCATTCGGTGTAGAATGAACGGTAAAAAGGAGGCACCGGCGACCTATGTCATGAACCGCGAATTTCTCGAGCAATACGTGGCACCAATTAAAGATGTGCCAAAAGCTGCACAGTTCCGTTGGTATTGCGACACGTGCGAAGACCAATCCTCGTTTTTTTATTCATTAGATTTAGAGTCATTGAAATACCTTCTCGATAGAGCTTGTGATTGTGTTAATGCACCCCCGAAATTGTAATTGAAAAAAATAAATAAAAAGTTTTCTTTTTTAAATATTGACTCGTTATTTACAGTTGAAGCTTCAACAGCAGCAGCAGCAGGAGCAACGACAACAGAAGCAGCCGCATATCGTGCAGACCGGTAAAGGGTACAACGAAAATTATATTTTAAAACTCGCGGGTGTTCGTTTCGTGATTAGCGGGAAAGGCGCGCGGTACATTAGAAAATATAAATTACACAGTAAGGAATATATAGTTAAAATAAACAATGCGCCGCCCGGTGTTAATCCAGTTTTATGGTTAGAGTGGGCTATTAAAGACCTACACAACCATTGTACATCTCTTTCTACGAAAGAGATTTAATCGAACTCGAGATAAAAAGCGGTTGCGGTCTCCAACTACCAGTCTATTTAATCAAAGAAGACACAACTAAATCAAAGAAGATACACACATGAATCATAACACTGAAGTAATAGAAAGTATTCAGAATGAAAATGTAAAGAAAGAAACTGTAATTCGAAATATCAAGGCTTTCAATAATAATTTAAAAAAAAAACCAAGACAATATTCTATACCTTAATATAAGAAGTTTAAATAAAAACTTTGATAAATTACAAATTTTTGTAGAAAGGCTTGACATTAAACCACTAATGATAATCTTCGCAGAATCTTGGAATTTAGAATACCATAATTATTTTCTATTAACAGGGTATAAATGTATTATAAGAAAAGTAGCATAAATAGGTTGGATGGAGTAGTGGTTTACATTACTGAAAGACTAACAGAAAGTAATGAAATAATGCAAATAGGTAAACTCAGAGTTGTAAATACATCTAAAGATAGACAAAGAAAAGAAAATATAGATTCCATGACATTCCAAATACTGAGTTTATTATTAGTATTAAAGAATTCTTACGAAAGAAACAAAATGCTAAAAGTCATCTAGTTATTGGAGACTTTAATATAGATATACTAAGACTTGACAATATTAGCCAGGAGATTTTGAATAATTTCCTCGAGAAAGGTCATGTACCAGGTTTCCAAACAATAACCAGATCAGCAACATCTGTAACCACTAACACTTGTACAATAGAACATATGATTACAGATCACTATCCACTACTAATATCGCTTAAAAAATTAAATTTAATAGCTGGAGAGAAAAAACACAAAGCATAGATTATAGAAAATTAAAAAAATTCGCGGACAAAGAAAATTGGAACGAGATATTATCAATGACTGATCCTAATCTAGCAATTGATTCACTAATTAACATAATAAAAAGGTGTACTGCACAGTCAACGTACTCTAAAAATAAGATTAGGAAATTAGAAAAAAATAGGCCCAGGTATAACTGGATAACAAGCGCAATAATAAACTCTTGTAATAGAAAAGAACAATTATATAAAACTTGGCAATTAGATCGAGGGAAAGAGACTCTAAAGAGAGAATATAAAAATTATGAGAAAATATTAAACAAAGTTATCAAAGATGCTAAGCAAAAAAAGGACTGTGCCGAGATTGAAAAAAGCTGTTCCAACCCAAAAGAACTTCGGAGAGTAATAAATAAAAAACTTGTCAAAAAGACTACAAAAATGGCACCAATTACACAAATAATTAGCACAAATAAACAACCGGAGGAAAAAATTCAAAACCCTAAAGAAATAGCTAACACTGTGAATACTTACTTTAGTAACATTGGCTCAGAATTGTGTAAAAAAATTAAACAACCCAATTTCAATCTTTTTAAATCCCACAAACTACTCTGAAATAGCTAAAATAATTATCAAAGATATGCCGCTGAAGAGTGGTGGAGCGGATAATATTAACACCAAAACAATCAAAATTTTGTCAAGACATATTATCAACATACTTGTGCATATATGCAATTTATCAATTGAAAAAGCGATTTGGCCAAATGCTTTGAAAAATGCTGACATAATACTAATTTATAAATCAAAAGATAAAAAATACGCAAAAAATTACAGGCCAATCTCATTATATCTAATCTTGCAAAAATTCTGGAAAAATTAATATATAACCGACTGAACAATTTTGTCACGAAATGCAACATCATCTCGAAAAATCAGTATAGCTTTGTAAAGAATAGGGGAACCAAAGACGCAATCCAATACATATCCAATATAATATATAACTGCCTAGACAAAAGCAAACCAATAGCTGTTGCCTTTCTAGATTTAGCCAAAGCATTTGATACTGTTAACCACAAAATATTACTACTAAAATTAGAAAAATATGGAATCCGAGGAAAAGCATTAGAACTAATGACTAGCTATTTAAATAATCGAGAACAGCGAGTTAAAATACAAAATGTCAATAGCAAGAAAAAAACCGTTGTATGGGAGTGCCACAGGGCACTGTACTTGGACCTCTACTATTTATACTTTAAAGACAATATAATATCATACGCTGATGATACAGCGATTTTTACACAGGCCGACTCTTGGTCAGAAGTTGAGATAAAAATGAACGTAGATTTAAATGGCATCTCTAGCTGGCTAGCATGGAACAGATTATCTCTAAACATAATCAAGACAGTATTCATTACTTTTGGAAACTATAAAAATAGTATTCCAAGCAATTTAGACATAAGAATAAATAAGAAAAAATAAATAAAGTGAATAACTGTAAATATTTATGTTTAAGGGGATGTCGAAGTAAAATGTGACCGTCACAACGGATGTAACATTGACGGTAGCACATCAATTCAATTTTTTCGCTATAAAGCGATTTTTACACTTCATACGTAAATTGTAGTTTTTTAGCGAGATTATTGCCACAACAAAGAACCATAAATTACCTGATCGGAGAAGTAAAAATGAAAATTGCAGCCGTAAGAACGAAAATTCAGCTCGAGACGGTGGACAATGATAAAGCATACACAGGTAAGCAAATAATCTCACGCATTCTATAACTAATCATTCACATAATTTTCGTAAATAAACACAGTTTAGCGAGATAATATCTGACACGATAATAAACACTAAAATACTTTATTTATTCACGAGAAATACGAATTACGAATGAAAGGTTGCAAATACAAGCTGAGGTGAAAGACGGCCATTGCTTCTTATATCTTCAATCGTGAGGGCGCTGTAAGTCATTTCTTGAAAATGAAGACGCGCCCGAAAAAATTTAAATTGTGTTCACAGTAAATTTATAATTTTAAACATATTTTCGTTTTGTAATTTATAAATAAAATATTATACTTATTATCAGGACGTAAAATTCAATTATACTACACGTCTCGTTCTTGATGATTGAATAAATGTAGTACTGTCAAGTACGCGAATAACTTCACAAATTTTAGAGTTTGAAGCGGAAAGAGGGCGCCCTTGTGTGTCTCTGGCACATCGGGTGCCCCTTCTAGCATGTTCATATTGTTTTGTTGTGCGAATAACGAAACACGTGTTAAGAGTTTTTTGCTAATAAAAGCCATATAATAAACGTTTATATTTATCAATATCAAGGGAAAATCAAAGAAAAGGGATCGTTCCCGATCGCGTTCAAAAGAACGCGATCGTGAGAATGAAAAAACTTCTAAAAGGTTAAAAGCCATGCAAGAGCAAATTAATAACCTAACAAATGGATGGAAAGAATTTTTTACTGAATTTAGGCAAACAAAAAGTGTATTAGAATGTAACAAAAATGAATCTTCTAATCTAGGTAAGAATTGTTTCTTAAAAGGAAAATTCAATTTACGAATCTCCACACGAGATGCGTATGTAAGGTTAGCTCCATACGAGCGAACCTCGTTCTATACGAACAGAATCAAAGCCTTTCGCAGAAAGACTAAAAACAAATGAAATAAAATTTTCAATATGGAAATGTAATTAAGGCTAGTTCCATACGAACAAAACCTTTCTTTTTAAATTTTACAAATTTAAGCAAGCAATATTTATGCTCTTTATTTACTTTTCTATAGAAAAGGATACTTCCAACAAAGAGAATGTAAACAAAAACGTCTCATTAAGTGGAGAGACTGAGGAAAAAAGAATTCTGCACTCGAAGATCCAGGCGGGCACGTTTTACCAGAGACGCTTCATCAACACAAAATTCAGACCCAGAGTCACGTCAACACGACCTGTATTGAAAACAAACAACACAAGAAATCAGCCAATGAACAGAAAATAGAAGAGGTAAGTTTTGAAGCAGGCCGTCTTCGAAATTTTGTCCACGAATGGTCAAAAATAACAAACGATGAATTTATCCTTCACTGCATAAAGGGATAGAGCATACCGTTTGATCATATTCCGGTTCCAAAGATTGAGCCGAAAGAGCCTGTACTGTTACCTGCTGAAATCGTTAAAATTAAAAAAGAAATTTCTAAATTGTTACAAAAAAGCGCTATTAAAAAATGTAAAGACTGTGTCGGGCAATTTATATCGACTTATTTCCTGGTTCCAAAACCTGATGAATCTGATAGATTTATATTCAATTTAAAAAAATTAAATGAATTCATTTCTCCAAATCACTTTAAAATGGAAGATTTAAAATCTGCTAGGGCGTTGTTATCGCGAAATTCATTTATGTGTACGCTGGATTTACAAGACGCTTTTTTACTTGTTCCGGTGAAAGAAAGCGATAGAAAATACTTACGATTAAAATTTGAAAACCAGCTCTATGAATTTACTTGTCTCCCTTTCGGTCTTTCTACGAGTCCATACATCGTTACAAAGATTATGAAACCAATTACGAATATTCTTCGTTCACAAGGGTTGGGTTTTCATCAATAATATATTTAGATGACATACTGTGTTTAAGTAATAGTTTTGATTCTTGTAAAATAAATGTTTGTAATACAATTAATTTGTTGAAAAAGCTCGGATTTATTATAAATTACAAAAAAAGTTATTTAATGCCAAGCAAAAAATGCAAATATCTTGGATTTATATTAAATTCAGAAAACTATTCTATAGATTTGCCTGAAGAAAAGAAACATCAAGTTTATAAAATTTTAAACAATCTTTATGAAGGAAAAGAATATAAAATTCGAGAATTCGCTCGCATCCTTGGAATACTAATAGCTTGTTGTCCTGGGGTAGAATACAGTAAAATATATTGTAAATGATCCGAAAGAGAAAAATGGCTTGCCTTGTTGATAAATAACAACGATTTCGAATAACATATGATAATTAGTAAAGGTGTAATGGTAGATATTTGTTGGTGGAAAAATAATATTTTAATAGGCACTAATCGTATTAAACAACAGTATTACAAATTAGTCATAAGTTCTGATGCATCCTTAACAGGCTGGGGTGCTGAATGCAATGGTATAACTACTCATGGATTCTGGAACCAGGACGATAAAAAATTTCACATAAATCATCTTGAACTTTTAGCGGCCTTTTTGCACTAAAATGTTTTGCCTCAGAAGCTCAAAATTGTGAGATATTGCTTCGTATTGACAATATGACAGCAATATCTTATATCAATAAAGCAGGTGGCATTAAGTTTCCAAACTTAAGCGAATTATCTCGACAGATTTGGCAATGGTGCGAAAATCGTAAAATTTGGATTGTTGCTTCCTACATTCCATCAAAAGAAAATGTTCACGCAGACGCCGCCTCTAGAATCACAAATATAGACACAGAATGGGAGCTTTCTCCTGCAATATTCAAAAAAGTAATAAAACAATTTGGTCCGATATCTGTCGATCTTTTTGCTTCTCGGATAAACAAGAAATGTAAGAGATTTTTTCTCACTATAAGATCCAGAAGCTGAAAGTGTGGATGCTTTCACTGTATCGTGGCAAAATGAAAAATTTTACGGCTTTCCACCTTTTGTTTTAATTTTGCCAGTCTTACGAAAAATTATTAATGATAATGCATCGGGTATTATGATCGTGCCGCGTTGGCCAGCGCAACCCTGGTACCCTTTATTTTTATCGCTCGTGAGCGAACCAGTACTAATATTTGAGCCCTCAAAACATTTATTATTATCACCTTTCAGAGAAACAATGCATCCACTAGCACACAAACTCTCGTTAGTGGCAGCCAAATTGTCAAGCAGGCGTTTTTGAATAAAGGGATTGCAGAGGAATCGCTAGGCATTATGACAGGCTCCATTAGTGCTTGAAAAATTGGATAAGTTTTGCTCAAGAAGAAAACATTGATGCCTTCAAACCAAAAAATTTAGATATTATTAAGTTTTTAACAAAAAAATATAAAGAAGGATATAGCTACGGTTCTCTTAATTCAATGAGATCTGCAATTTCATTTATTTCAAAGGATGATTTTTCTAAAGACAGCCTTATTGCACGATTTTTTCGAGGTATCTTCAAAAATCGACCATCTAGGCCTAAATATTCAACAACCTGGGATACAGAACAGGTCTTGCAATATATAGAAAAATTGGGCAATCTTGAAAATTTAAATCTTAAAGAATTCTCTGAGATGACGGCTACCTTACTTATTTTAGTAACAGCTCATAGATTACAAACCTTAGAACTTATTAATATTGATAATATTAAAAAGTCAGCTACAAATCTAGAAATAAAAATTCCGAATTTAATAAAAACTTCTAAACCCGGAAAAGAACAACCTCTACTAATAATACCTTTTTACAATAAAAGGAAAAATCTTTGTGTGGCTACCGCTATTTTAGATTATTTAAAAAGAACTTCAGAAATCAGATCTGATACAAAAAAATTATTTATTTCTACAATGAAACCTCACCGAGCTGTAAGCTCGCAAACAATTAGTCATTGGATTAAATCGTTCTTAAAAAAATCAGGGATAGATGTGACAGTATTTAGTGCATACAGCACAAAACACGCTGCAGTCTCATCTGCATTCACTAAAGGAGTCGACATAGACACTATTAGACGTACGGCGGGCTGGTCCAACGATTCGAATACTTTCTCCCGATTTTATAATAGACCGATTCAGACTACGAATGATAGTTTTGCGAATTCAATTTTTAATAGAACAAATATAAATATGTAATAGATTAAATAAAAGTTTAATACATACTCTAAAAATCTACATTTATTCAATCATCGAGAACGAGACGCATAGTATAATTGAACGATCAAACGAGCCCGCCGAAGGCGGCTTTCGATCGCAATTATACGAAGCGTCTCGTTCGAAGATGATTATCACCCACCACAAAATTAAAATGACCCTTAAAAAACCCATAATCATCTTCAAAGTAAAAAGTTTACACGCTAAAATATATGAACATGCTAGAAGGGGCACCCGATGTGCCAGAGACACACAAGGGCGCCCTCTTTCCGCTTAAAACTCTAAAATTTGTGAAGTTATTCGCGTACTTGACAGTACTACATTTATTCAATCATCTTCGAACGAGACGCTTCGTATAATTGCGATCAAACTTCGCCCGCCTTCGGCGGGCTCATTTGATCGTTCAATTTCTACTAGCTATTAGAAGGGTGTAAAACGCCTCTTTACTTCCTGCCACTAGCTGGTAAAAATGTGATTTTAAATTACACCCTATTGAAAAATTCTTATAGAATAGTTTTATAGGGGTTAACATGTGTATTTGCAACCGAATTAATAGGATTCTATTAGTTTTTATAAGATTTTCTTTTGTGTACTCAAGAAATCCTTATAAAAGTTTGTTTA
>JAWWEM010050306.1:0-11862 GCA_035582935.1 Ormyrus thymus
GAAAACTCGCTGCCAGCCGCCAAGGAGCGAGAGCGAGGTAAAACCGGCAACGGCGCGGCAGCTGATCCTGCGACCAAAGTTGGCTACCAGCGCGACGATCAAGAAGACGTTCGTCACTCTCGTCCCTCGCTTCAAACGCGCCGGTCGAGCCCGCACCGTAGTTTCGTGCCAATGCCAACACCTTGTATTTCTGTGTGGTGTAAGCCGCTGATTATCATTCTCGTGTTCGGCTCAATTTTCGCGCTCGCGGTCGGGGTTTCGTACTCCGTATGTTTTGTGTTGAGTGCCTGTGTGTTGGGGTGAAAGATCACCTTTACCAGCCCAGGGCGGAGGAGCTCGACGGTGCCGGCTGCCAGCGCCAAACGCCATACGAAACGGTTATCGCGTTTCGAACAAAATAAAAGTAAGTCCCGAATGTCGAACTGCGCGTAGGTGAGCCCGACCTCACTAGATTCCCCTCTCCGAGGCTTAGCCGGAGGCATCACAGTGTTGCGTTAATAGAATAAATTGTTAATTACTTTTAAATAGTTGTCGTTATTTTCCTTCCACGTTTCGAGAAACGGGGTAGCAAATTGCTACAGCATAAATGGCGCCTCAACGTGGTTTAGCATAAATAAAAATTTTGTCGTTGTGTCTTATACGTGTCGCGTTCGGGAGTGAAAAATAAAACGTCAAACTGGAAATTTCGAAACAAAAAACTAGGAAAACTTTACCGTATAGTTCGCGCACTAAAGTGAATCGGAAAAGAAAATCTTGAAAATAAAAGTTCGAAACGGAGTAAGGTAGATTTTCGCAAAACGATATTTTCGAAATTCCAAAATTGAAAGATTTTAAATTTGAAATTTCGGGTCGAATAGTAGGTAATATTAAATATAATACTTCAGTAGCGGTGGGAAAATTTTAAGAGGCTGAAAACCGTCAAGGCCACGAAAGTTTCGGTTTACAAGTCGCGCAGGTAAACAGGCATAGGGCAAGCGCGCGCGACTTGTAAACAATCAAACGGGGCGGCCGAGCAAGCACTTCGCGCGTGGGAGACAGTGCCTGCGCGAGCCCAGCGAAGGAGGCGAGAGCGCCCGAGCGCAAGCCAGCGCGAGCGCGTTGACGAGGTGAGAGCACCTGAGTGCGAGCCGGTGCGAGCGCACCGACAAGACGGGAGCGCCTGTTAAAGCTTAGCGCAAACGGTATAGCTAAGCCGCACACATATAGGACTGCATTTGTGTAGTCGAAACAGGAAGGCTAAAGAGTAAAATGTTTCGAACTCACTTAGGCAATGATTATTTGCTATAATTATTGTAAACTCCTAATACATGGGAAACTTTAAGTGAGTTTCGTAAAGAAAGGATGAAAAAAAAAAAAAATAAATAGCGCAGTGTTCGAAACATTTTAATAAAGATAAATAATAGGATAAAATAAAAATTTTTGGGTTTTAAATTCTTTTGGGTTTTGTTAAATTCAATCTTCGGATATTAACGGAACCGAGGTCATTAACGTCCGTAGTTTCGTAATTAGGAAACATTAGATTGATTTGGTGAAATACACAAATTAAAATCTTGTGTATTTAATAATTCGGAATGCGAAATTAGGCGACATATTAAATTCGAAAATTTAAAATTTTAATGTCGAACAGAAATTGTAAATAGTTTTAGAAAATTAGCTCGTAATAATCATAACTGTCAATTCGCGATTGTAAACATTTGTCTGTGGGAAAGTACCGAATCGGGAAATCGGTAAGAAATTTAAGAATAATCAATTCGAAACTGTGCGACGGTTGAAACTGAAAGATTTTGAAAATTTTTTTTTTTCTCTCGTCTTTCTCTAGATTTTACGCAAGTTTCGATTTTGATTCTCTTTTGTTCTCTCGCTCTTCTGTACTGTGTTAAGAGTCTTGTAACTGGTGTTCGTAAAAATTAGTGTTAATTTATTAATTAGTAGTAAGAGAAAATTTTAGTTTTATTTCGTTTAAAAATCAATTTGAGAGGAAATGGACGAAACGCCGGATAATCTTGATGAAACCCCCGATTTTCGTTCCCAATTTGCGATCGAAACGTGGGTAAGACATTTACCAGTTTCGGAGTTGATATATATAGGTTAACGAAAAACTCACCGAGTATAGCAGGGGATATCGAGGCCTTGCAGCATAGGTTAGAGAGGCATACAGCCCTCCGGCAAGGGATCCACGAGGTGCCGTGGGACTTCACGGACGAGGACACGAGAACCGCACGAGATCTAACTCGTCGGTTAATGTCAGAAACGGGAATAGCCGCAGAAGAGATGGCCGAAAGAAATGCTAATAGTTCCGCGACCAGTAATAGTTTCGTTCAAGAGAACTTAGAACAGCGGCAGAGAGAGGGAAATTTGATTGATCTGGGAGGTGATCAACAACATCGGTTACCGCGACAGCAAGACCATGGTGTTGTCGACAGTCGAGTTTCGCTCCCAGGGAGACCAACGAGCGAAACGGAAAACCGAATCTGCCTGGATGAAACACAGACGCTATTTCGAGGAGTGCGGTCGCACCTAAGACAAGAAAGCGATGAACGGCCGTTCGTGCCGTCGGTAAGGGGAGCGCAGACCACGCGCGTAAGTTTCGCGCCCCACGCGGTCGCGCACGGAAATCAGCTAAATGGCAGCGACGTGGACGAAACAGAGCATCCTCGAAGAACTTCCAGCGGTGAACAACCATCACAGGGTTTCGTTTCGTCGGGTAGAGGAGGGCACCACGCATCCACATATGTGCCACCGTTCTCATTAGCGGGGGAGCCGACGAATCGGACTTTCCTTCAACAGGCAAGAGCAACGAGTACTCCAGCGGCAACGACACATCCGAGGTCGAACTTAGAGGCAAGAGCAACGAATATACCAACGTTTCGTGGAGGAAACTGCTCGAGTATGAATAATACTACAGGCTTTAATGCGGATCCGCGGAAAATCATTCGCGAATGGAAACTAAAATTCGAGGGCGGATCAGATTTTAGTTTCGAGAGTTTTCTTTGTCGAATCGCCGAGCTTAAAAGGGGTACATGCGTTTCGGACGAGGATTTGCTGGAAGCATTGCCAATATTATTAGAAGGAATTGCACTGGATTGGTATCGGTTAGAAAGCAGCGAATGGCAGTCGTGGGAAGATTTTGTCACGAACGCACGAGTACGTTTCGGGGACCCGTATTTTCAAGTGCGCGTACAGAATGAAGCGAGACTCAGGACTCAAGGAGAGGGTGAACCTCTAGCGGATTTCTTTACGAAATATAGGCATATTTTAAAGTACCTATATCCGCAACCATCGGAAGAGGACTTAATTTCGATGACATTTAATAACTTGCGTCCTGAGTACCGGGAGAAAATTAACAGATGGCAGGTTAAAACGTTTCGCGACTTAGAAATAATGGGGAAAAATCTGGAAGCAACTTTAATTGCACAACGGGAGTTTCGCCCACCACCTCCGAAAGAAACGTCATTTCTGCCAGAATTGGCATTCGATCCAGGAGCGAAAAATAAAACACAATGGACTCCATCACGGAGTGCATCGGCAATAGCTGCAATAAATGAGGAAACGGCAGTAAAATCGGGGCAGAGCGAAACGAACTCGAAGTGGGTCGCGCGCGAGCGGAAACCGAATCGAAACCCTAGCTTATCCGAGCCAGAGAACCAACAAGCGAAACAGAAGATATGGGTGAACAAGAAGATAAAGCGTTTCACTTTTAAGGGTTTCGGCCATATTTCTAAGGAGTGTCCGTCGGTAAAATCAAATGATTTAGCTTGTTATGGTTGCGGTAAGCCAGGGGTAATTAAAGCAAAGTGTCCAAATTGCAATCCGAAACGGACTTCGGGAAACGAAATATGCGAGTCTTAAAGGAGGGCAAAGGCCTCGCGAAAATGAACTCCGATCCTCCATTAATAGATTTGGATCCGAGTTTCGTTAGGGCAGGAAAACAGAGCGAAAATCTTGCAACCAGTGCTAGGAATAGCGTTACATTAGATGGATACCTCAGTGATGAGGAAATGCAAGAGTTTCGCGAGAGATTTCGTCGGCTTAGGGAGGAGACACCCGTTAAAGCACCGAAGAAGCAAATCCTGCACAATAGCGAAGCTCTGATCGAAACTGTAAAGGACCAAGAATTGGTCAACTTAGATTTAATAACCGAATTGTTTATGATACCAGAAATGCCCGATAGGAAATCGGAAGAACAGTTAGTAGCTCTACGTATCGGGGAAAAGGCACAATTAGGAAAGTTTCGGGATATTGTAGAATATTGCCACCCAATAGGACCGGAGATACTTAAAGAAAATCGCTATTTCTTAGAAATCGTAGTAGCAGGTAGAAAAGCAAAAAGCGTTAGTTGATTCTGGATCGCAATGTACGTATGTTGGCCCGCAGTTTCGTGATCTGTTTGAAGGAAAATCCGGGTCAGGCAGACCGAGATGGATTAGTTTGGGAAACGGATCACTAGACAGGATCTCGGGTATGTTTCGAGTCCCCGTTGGCATAAAAGGAGTGACCAAGGAACTCGACGTGCGTTTCGTGAACTCACTAGCGTATGAGTGCGTGCTCGGAGTAGACGCACTAGTGAAGTTCGACGTCGCAGTCTTTTTCAAGGATCGGCGTTGGACGCTAGGAAATGGTCCGGAGATGGAATTCGATTGGGTGGAGTTAGTCGAGATAAATCCCGAAGACGAGTGCGCAGCGATCTCCGAGTTATCGGATAGCCAAAAAGAAGAATTACGTTTAATCTTAGAAGAATTAATTCCGGAAAATACACCGAGTTTGGGAATGACCCACTTAATAACGCATAGTATCGACATTCAAGGTAGCAGCGCAACTAAACAGCGTTATTATTCCGTTTCGCCACCAGTTCGCGCCGCGATGCAGGCGGAAGTTGATAAAATGCTAGCGGAGGGGGTGATCGAACCGTCACAGAGCGCATGGTCCAGTCCGATAGTTATGGTCCGGAAACCTAACGGAAAGTATCGGTTTTGCCTGGATTTTCGGAAGCTGAATGAGGTGACCAAAAAGGATGCATATCCGATTCCACATATGCGTGAAATTTTGGATCAGCTTCATTCAGCCCGATATATAAGTACATTGGATTTAAGCCAGGCTTACTTCCAAGTCCCACTCGATCCAGGGAGTAAAGAACACACGGCTTTCACTGTGCCCGGGAGGGGCCTTTTTCAGTTTACGCGCATGCCTTTCAGCCTATACAATGCACCCGCAACATTTCAGAGACTAATGGACAAAATTATTGCGCCAACGTGGACGCCAAACGTATTTAGTGATTTGGATGACGTCGTAATCGTCTCTGAAACGTTTGACGAGCACTTGGAATGGCTCAGAAGGGTCTTAAAAGCTGTGCGAGACGCGGGGCTTAGCATTAATCGGGAGAAGTCTGTGTTTGGCTGTGCAGAAGTAAAATATTTGGGTTATATAATTAATGATAAAGGTTTACAGTCAGACCCGGACAAAATCCGAGCGATTGCTGAGTACCCGGCTCCGCGGACTTTAAGACAATTGCGTCGTTTTCTGGGAATGGCTTCCTGGTACCGTCGTTTCGTCGATAATTTCGCGACATTAGCAACGCCTTTGCACGAACTCCTCAAGAAAAACCGGCGTTGGGTTTGGGGGGAGGAGGAGGAAAAGTCTTTCCTAAGTTAAAGAACGCGTTTATCTCCACACCAATTTTAGCATGTCCGGATTTTACGGTGCCGTTCGTCCTCCAGACCGATGCCAGTCATTTCGGATTAGGGGCTGTGCTCACCCAAGTACAGGAAGGCCAGGAACGGGTAATTGCTTATGCGAGTAGAACATTGAATAAGGCCGAGCTAAACTATACAGTTACGGAGAAAGAGTGTCTCGCCGTAGTGTGGGCAATCCGGAAGTTTCGCGAGTACTTAGAAGGGTACCGTTTCACGGTCATTACGGACCACCAGTCTCAAGTGGATGTATGGACAGAAGAATCCGTCAGGACGGGTAGCCCACTGGGCCATGGAAGTTTCGCAGTACGATTTCGCGATTGAACACCGGAAAGGGGCGTTGCATCACGTTCCGGATGCGTTATCTCGAATGTTCGAGGAAGACGCTGAACCCTTGATGGCAACCGCGGAATCAGCAGACCCATGGTATGCCAAGCGGGTGACGGCAGTCGAAACGCACCCGAAGTTATTTCCGCGCTGGGTGGTTTCAGACGGTCGACTCTATTACCACCGTAAAGATCCTCTTCTCGAATCACTCACCATCGAAGATCTCGACGAATGGAAGCTGGTTCTACCAACAGAGTTTCGCATCAAAGCGCTACAGGAATGCCATGATCAACCTCGAGCCGGCCATCTAGGTATCGATAAGACCTATCGCAGATTAGCTCGGGAGTATTATTGGCCGGGTTTGTACCGAGATACGGTCAGATACGTAAACGAATGTCAAACTTATCAGCAAGTTAAGGTAGAGCAGCGAAAACCGGCTGGTTTTATGGGCATGCGTTTCGTAGAGGGACCATGGTGTACCGTCGCTATGGACGTTATAGGATCGCAACCGAAGAGCAAAAACGGATTTAAATACGCGCTCGTGTTTCAAAACCTCTTCACGAAGTGGGTGGAGATTTGTCCCCCTAAGAGCTGCGAACGGGAAAAGCGTGGTGAAAGCGTTTAATGATTTGATTATATGCCGATACGGAGCTCCTAAAGTCCTGCTGACGGATAATGGGACGGAGTTTATCAACCAGCTGTTGAAGAAAATCGCGAGGGAATACCAGATTCGGCGTATGACAATCCCTCCCTATCACGCGCAGGCTAATCCTGTAGAAAGGGCAAATCGCACCCTTAAGCAGATGAGAGTTTCGTTCCTTGAGCACGATCACAAAAAATGGAATAGTCATCTCTCCAAGTTCCGTTTTGCAATGAATACCGCGGTTCAGTCCTCGACACAAATGTCCCCGGCATTTCTGAATTTCGGGAGGGAATTAAATCAGCCCCTAACAGTTAGCGGGGAAGAATCCGAAACGATTCCAATCGAAAAACTGACGACCGATCAATGGAAAGATCGCTTGCTTAGGCTACATGCGTTGCATGATTTAGTTTCGAAATTTAAGGAAGATGCTTCCGAAACGCAGGCGAAATATTACAACGCGGGTCGACGTGAAGTTTCGTTTCAACCAGGCGATATCGTCTGGAAAAAGCAGAAAATTCTCTCCTCCGCGACACAGAACATCGCGTCGAAACTTTGTAAGAAATTCGGAGGTCCGTTTCGAGTCGTAAAAATGAGATCGCCAGTAATAGCGCAGTTGGAAACGTTAGAAGGCAAGGCAGCTGGCAAGGCACACGTCGTCGATCTGAAGCTCCGGGTGAGTAATTTATCCGTTACTAAAGATTCTTTCTCTCCTACAGATCACCATGTTTCGAGCCCATTCGGCTTGGGAGTGGACAGTTTGCAACCGTCCCCCCTACAATCGGTCCCTCCCAGAAGATCTGGACCGGTGGGGAGCCCCCCCTTGTCCCCCCACTCGGGAAAACTTGCAGCTTCCCCCCGCCGTGATCCGTCAAATCCGGATCCTCCACCGGCGAGTGGAACTCGGGGGAGAGGACGTCCGCGCAAGAAGCCGCGAGAGGAACCCGGGAGGAGAGGGCCAGTTCCTGGTTTCGGACGAGCCGGTGGGGCGGATCTCCTACCACCTCAGGATCCCGACGGTGGTGAATAGGCAGATAGCGGTCCTCCTCCGAGCCGCCGAGGAGAGTCCGCGGGGAGGGGAGTCCCACCCATCAGCGACGTCAGGGGAGGAACACCTGGGACCTCCACCACCGACCCTCGCCGACCAACCAGAGCCAGTGCCAGGCTCCAGGGGAAGAGGGAGAGGCAAGCGCCATAGGGAAGATTGGACTTCCGAGCAGCGGCTCCAGGTTTGGGCGCGGTACTCCCGAGACCGCTGCCTCGCGACCGAACCCCCCTCCTCGTGGCGGCCCCCCAGTGCACGAATCCACACTCCAGCGCCCGCTCCCCCTGCCCTCACGGGTGAGCGGCTTGAGGATGAGAAAATAGGGAGAGAGCGTGGCTGCTGGAATTGTGGAGGGATGCACCGTTTTTCGGGGTGTCCGCATCCGGTGAGTGGGCGGAGGTTTTGTTTCGGCTGTGGTCGCCTGGACGCTCCCAAGGCAACATTCCCGACCTGCCGAGAGGAGCGCCGGCAGCGCTTAAGGGCCTTTTGGCAAGCCCGAGCATAAGGGCTGAAGAACCGCCGTAGTGGGCCCACGGGATGGGATATGGGAGAACTCCCTCCCTGAATACGAAATAAATAGTTTTCCCCAAATCTTGGTTTCGATACTTTTCCCTACGTGTTGCATGTATCGTGTTGTCTTGAATGAAAGATCACCGGCACTACCGGTGAAATCGTTTCGTCGAAACGTTAAACCCACCCTCTTAATTTTCAGTTTATTTATTGATTGAGTTTATTTAAAGTTTGTTTTGTTCACGCGCTGTGAGTTAAATCATAGTTTTATTTAATTAGTTCATTAGTTTTCTGTCTCCCTCAATTTTGAGCCGAATATAGAAGAGCCGGTATCGCCCTTCGTTTTCTATGAAAACTGCAGGGTCGATTTAAGGAGGGGGGTATTATGAAGGAATTTCCTTCACATTAACGCGAATTGAAATTACGTTCGGAAAACGCAGCGAAGCGACGCACCAGAGTCCAGCCGCTCCGTCGAGGTTTCGCGTGTATGAGTGTGTGTGTGTGGACGGATGGGTCAGACGCGCGCGACTTTTATATTTCAGGGCGTATCAGCGAAATTTCCCGCAACACCAACTGAAACATCACCGTCGCACCGAGTTCCTGAGGCGTGAAGCCGAGTAGGAGATGCTCTCCGCGTGCGACCGGTGATCCTCGCTCTCACCTTCGGCGAGGGCAAGAGACCTGCAGCTCGAGTAAGCGGCCTGGTCCCACCGCATAAATTTGAAAACTCGCTGCCAGCCGCCAAGGAGCGAGAGCGAGGTAAAACCGGCAACGGCGCGGCAGCTGATCCTGCGACCAACGTTGGCCACCAGTGCGACGATCAAGAAGACGTTCGTCACTCTTGTCCCTCGCCTCAAACGCGCCGGTCGAGCCCGCACTGTAGTTTCGTGCCAACGCCAACACCTTGTATTTCTGTGTGGTGTAAGCCGCTGATTATCATTCTCGTGTTCCGCTCAATTTTCGCGCTCGCGGTCGGGGTTTCGTACTCCGTGTGTTTTGTGTTGAGTGCCTGTGTGTTGGGGTGTAAGATCACCTTCACCAGCCGAGGGCGGAGGACCTCGACGGTGCCGGCTACCAGCGCCAAACGCCATACGAAACGGTTATCGTGTTTCGAACAAAATAAAAGTAAGTCCCGAATGTCGAAATGCGCGTAGGTGAGCCCGACCTCACTAGATTCCCCTCTCCGAGGCTTAGCCGGAGGCATCACAGTGTTGCATTAATAGAATAAATTGTTAATTACTTTTAAATAGTTGTCGTTATTTTCCTACCACGTTTCGAGAAACGGGGTAGCAAATTGCTACATCATAGTGGTTAAGGGGTGCCCAGTTTATTGTTTATTAATGATGCTTTCTCCCGAGCTAGGTGGTTGTCGGGTTTGTGTATTTATTGCTTAAAGAGGAATTTATTATTACTAATCCCCCGGGTCATCGGGTTATTGCGTGTTGGTAGTTATTGTTTAACTAATTCTTTATAATTATTAAATACTCCCTCGGGCTATCTGGTTGTTGGGTGTACTGTTAATTTATAGTTTATAGTTGTTTAATTCTTTTCCCCAGGTTATGTGGTTATGGGGGTACGATTTTATTATGAATTTAATGTTTATAATTAATTAATACTTTCCCCCGGATAAGGATTCTTGATAAAATGATTGTAAGTAGTATTTTTCCAGGACTGCAAGGGGCTAGCCCCTCGAAAAATTCGGTTTTTTAGGACATTAAATATTCCAAACACAACATTTTTATTTAAATTTTCTTTGCTCCTTATTAAATTATAAAATGGACATAGAAAAATAAAATAATAATACAAAATTACATAATTCATTAAAAATAGAATAGTTTGAAATTATTATAATGACATCGATTGTTTTAATGAATTTCCGAGATAATATTGGAACGATAAATTAGTAAGGAGGAAGCTAAGTGCTAATGAATTGGAAGCGGCTTTTTATTTTTGAGAAAGTTGCTTATCGACTACAGATTTCGATTTTTTGAAACCAAATAAAATTTTTTTATTTAGGGCCTGTCTCATTTGAAAGTAGACACCGAGCCAAAAATTTTGAGCCCTGTTAAATCTGTTTTGAATACTTAGAACCGTTGTTATAGCCATGCTCCGCTGGCGTAAGCCTTTCGCTAGCGGACACAGGTGTTAATGGGCTCCCGGAAGTGGTTAGACATTTTTGCTAGTGGTAATTAATTAGCAAGTAATTCGTTTTAAGTGCTAAGATGGTCAGTATAATATTATTTTAATTTTTGAGAACTTTGCTTATCGACTTAAGATTTCGATTGGCACTTTTGAAGCCAAATAAAATATTTGGGATTTTGGGCCTGTCTCATTTAAAAGTAGATACCGAGCCAAAAATTTTGGGCCCTATTTGATTTATTTTGGGTAATTAGATCGCGAGTTATGCCAATGCTCCGCTAGCGTAAATCTTACACCAGCGGACACTAGTGTTAACGAGCTCCCGGTACTGGTTAAAAATTATTGCTAGTGGTAATTAATTTGCCAAAAATTAGTTAAAAATTATGCAGTTGGTTTTTTTGAATTCCGCTGATATTGCTCCGCCAGCGTAATAGAGCCCCCGAATTCGGATTCAGCGTCTCCAAAAACCTATATACTTTGCGGTTTTATGCGATTAAGTGATTTTTTCTCAATTTGACCTTGAAAAGTCCTTGACCCGGACCCGATGTGGTCGAAATGACTCCGGATTTAGATTCAGCGACTCCAAAAACCTGTATATTTATCGTTTTTATCCGATTACATTTTTTTCTCAATTTTACCTTGAAATGACCTTGACCCTGACCAGATGGGGTCAAAATGACCCCGAATTCGGATTCAGCAGGTCGAAATGCTATAAGATATCATTGTCTCATCCCCAGACTCGAAAATCAAGTTTTTCTTGTGTGGCTGTGTAATCAATCAAGCTTACATTTAGTTACATATTTTTAAACTAAATAGCTGATTAAGTAATAAAACAGGTTCGAAATTATTTTTAATTAAAAATATTAATTTCGTACACTTTCGAATATATTTTATTTACAACATATTAAAAAAAACCGGATTTTACTTGTTCTTAAAAATTAATTAAGTTAATTTAGCTCATTTAAAAAACTGTACTTAAAGAATATCAAACAATTTCGATATTTTTAAAAAAGTGTCCTATTGCTTCGAAAAGAATACCAGAAATATCAATCAAACATAAATAAAATTATTGCTTGTCAAAAATTTGATACTGGTCGAATTTACTTTGAATAGCCCCAAAAAGTTGTTGATTGTTCAAATTTATTTCTAATATTGTTACATAAAAACATCTTAAAAACATTTTTAAAAATATTTAATGTATTGCATGCACAGACTCTTCCGAATAATTAGTGCTTTTTCACATAATAAATTAGTATTTTACGAAACAAGTTAGAAATATTATCCCGGTACTATCCTAGCCTTTATCCTAGCCTTTATCCTAGAGAGAGAGCGGCGACCGGCTGCGCGCGTTTCTGCACGCGGAGCAGTGCTGCATATAAAATTATGCTACGCCAAATAAGTTGGCTACCGCTGCCGTCGACTAACTTCTCGGCTAACTTTTTTTCTTAGTCGAGACTCTCTTTCTCTCTCTCGCGGTAGCCACCTGAATTGGCGCGGAACTCCCCGAGCCCCTT
>JAWWEM010050307.1:0-11860 GCA_035582935.1 Ormyrus thymus
TTTCATTAATAGACTGCATCTTAAAATCATTTCAAAATTTTATCGTAAATATGCCTTAGATTTCAAAACTTTTTTAATAGTGCAGAATGGTCCCCTCTATCCGATGGTATACTTTTCCGCATACCTTTTCGGAACATATGAGTCAAATCAGTGAAAATCAGCAAATCCTTGTTAATCACCATTTTTTAATTTACTAGGTTGTGCAAGAAAATTTTTCAAAGTCATAAAAAAATCGTTTTTTTAGCAATTTTTAAAAAATGCCCTAGACCGTTCTTCTCAATCGATTGAAGTGTGTGACATCTTATTTTATTTATTTTCTCATCTATCTTGCAGAAAAAAATACAGCAAGCTGATAAAAAATTAACTACAGTTTCTGCCGTAAGAAACGTATTGCTCATTATTTGTAATACTTTGGCATTATTTATACAGTCAAATCGATATCGAAATTTTAAGATTTTAATTTCTAACTAATGGCATTTTGTTTGTCTTGAAAAACTTTTATTTTGTAACTGAATTGTGATGCAATAGAAGCTGAGATATTTAAAGTTAAAAATACCTATCTTTTGGGAAATAGCTAAATTCGACCCCTTACAGCTTTTTTCTGCCAGAAAACTTCTTTGAACCTTGCCGAATAAGTATCAATCAAAAATACGATGTTTTTTTCCGTATTTTTGAGCAATGACCTTTCTTGTAGAGTCATCTTACGAGTTCTTTAGTACTTTTTTAAAAAAATGTATTTTATTAAACAGCAGTAATTGTTCGGATTAACGTAATCTTATCTTTCTTTTTTCTTCTCTTAATGAATCCATTTAGAATATACATTATAAATAAGATTTTTATTTTGTATGTTTCATATATTCAAAAACAACAATTTCCATAATTTCTACTTTAAATTATAATTCATTCCATGCTTCTATTAATCATATTGATTAAATTTCTTTTTTACTTAGCACTTGGTAAAAAAATGTTGCAAACTCGGATTTCATGAATCGTATGTGATTTGCATTATTTTATAATAAAATATTCTTTTTTATTTTTTTTATTTTTCTGCTCAATTTTCTATTTTCTATTATAATTCTTATATATCAAAAGTTACGGACTTATTTAATCTTGCAAAAAACTTATTACATGGGAATTCAATTATAATTTTTAAGAATAAATTAGTATTATTAATCCTTTGAAGCACACATTTTTTATTTGAGATATTTTCGTGAAACTTCGTATACAGAGGTTTTTAGTGGCACTGATGATGAATCTGGCATTAGATTTTCGAAATTCCATATCCAAGATGGATTATTCAAGATGGCGGCTAATGATTTTCGCATTTTGGAAAATCTAATGTCAGATCCGTATTCAGCATCTCCCAAAAATCACATGTATTGATTTAAAAAAAAATAATTCTAAAGTCGCGTCAAAAATGAATTTTTCCGAAAAATCCCTTTTTTGTATTTATTTGTTTATAAAACAATAACAATACATATTTATGTAAACTGAATGTTTTTAATATGTTTCCTAACATCCCAGCTAGCAATAAAGTACAAAAAACTTGACAGAAATCCATTAATTACAGAATAAATGGCCAAAAAGTGTTCAAATGTAGGTGGTCCGTTCAGGGACAACTATGCCGCAATCGGATAAATATTCTCTATAAATAGGTTGAAAGTTATAATTCTTGTTTGACAGTATATTACTTCCTTATAGCTTAAAAGCAAAAATTATACAGTATGAAACTAGGAAAAGTCTTTGAATACACTATGTAATAAAAATTGTATGATTTTATTCGACGTTTATTGACAAAAAAAAAAAAAAACATCAAAGACATACAATTCAATTATAACAGTTACTGGTACACGTTACTTCCACTGCTGCGTACCAATAAAAAGCAAATATTTAATTTTTAAAAATACATTGACTGATCAAGAAAGTGTAAAAGTACAAATAATATAATTAAAATAATAGATAATTTGAGAAATATTAAAAAATGTAAATTTTTAATACATACAATTATAACAGTCTGTTGCCTAAATCCAAATTATAAAAATGTTTTTTTTATTTATTTTATTTTATTTATTATACGGACTGACGGTCTTTTAATATTACTTTGGTACAATGTCTAAAAAATTCGACTGACGGGCGGATTCGAACTCGCCTCGAGCAGCCTTCTCTTGGGAAGCAAGGTCAATCGTAAACAACCCAAAGCCTTAAGGGGATGTCGGAGTAGGAAGACCAAACAGAAGTGCTTCCAGATCAAGTTGGTACGGGACCGGTCACTAGCCATACTCTACCTAAAAAAATTAAGTACGGTTTCATTGGAATCAGATACAAAGTCTATATAGCCAGAACGCTATTACAGTATATATATATATATATATACACATATTACATATATTTTAACGCACGCTCGCTTATTATTACATAGTCGATATCTAAGAGACGAGGAAAGAGAACTTCGCAACGCTTAGTTTTTCACCTAATATTCAATGTGTTTTTACATATTCGTTTTGCCTGGTCGGACTTTATTGCAAACTCAGTGCCATGTAGGACTTTTTAACAATCGCAATTTTTTATCAATTAATTGATAAAAATCAATTAACTGATAACTACGACGCCGGCTCGAATTGGAAATACTGATTAAAAACGACTTTCGAAAAAATCGCATTAATCAGGATTCGAACCCGAGCCCACTTGGGCAGTATTGTATTAAGCAATTAAGACTGACGCCTTAACCATCTTGAGCCAACGCTTGCCCCCAAACTCTACCTAACAAAATCATGCTGTGACGCCATCTGTCCCTCTTTTCTTTAACTTTGTAGGTGACTGGCGATCACGTTTAAAATCTAATTTTTATTTGTATTATTTTTAATAAGGTAATTCCTATCAGTTTATAAATAATATATATATATATACATTTTTTTAGTTTAAGAAAATATTATATTTTTTCCTATATTATTCTTTATATTTCATATATTACAATTTTTAAAAATTTAATCACATAATTTCGGATTGCATATCAATCGTGTCATGCATTTCTTAATTTTTATATGCAATTTTTTATTTATTTAGTTCTTTATTCTAATTTTACTCTTGATTGGCAATCTTAATTTTTATTTTTATTATATTTGAATTAACTGATTCGTATCAGTTTCTGAATAATATATTTTTATAAGTCTTTTCTATTCATACATTACAAAATTTTTAAATTTAGTGACATACCTTCAGATTGCCTAATCAATTGTGTCATGCAGTTCTTAATTTTTACATGCAATTTTTTATCTTAGTTCTCTATTCTAATTTGTTTTCTTGATTGGCAATCTTAATTTTTATTTTTATTATATTTGAATAAAATGATTCGTATCAGTTTCTGAATTTTATTTCTCATTTGTGAACCAATATTACAGAAAAATTTGTTCATGTTTTCTGAAATCTTTTTAGTATTTGTGATTTTTGTATTCTTTTCTATTAAGTGATCGATGTTATTGCTTGCTTTGTTTTCTTTACCTAATTTGTTGTTAATTATCTTCCATAATTTCTTATGATTATTTTGTTGTAATTCTATTTGTTTTTTGATATATTGCTTCCTAAAAGAGGAAGCATTCTGATAGTACTTTTTGGAGTTGTGCGAAAAATTGGTTAAAACTATATTTTGAAGTGTCAGGAACAAGAATAAATTGTTTTTAAAAAATGTCTGTATGGGTGTGTGTGTGTGTGTGTGTGCGTGTATGTGTGTGTGTGTGTGTATGTGTGTGAGTGAGTGTATGCGCCGTACCTCAGCTTCTACTGAACGGATCTTCACCGTCCATGGACCATTTTTTTTTGTTTTGCTTTTGTGATGGCGGCAAAAAATCTTTTTTTGTTTAGTTTATTTGTTTTTGTTTTATCGCAAATTTTCGATGTTTGAAAAACTTAATTTTAATTTTCTTTAATGATAGGATTGAGATATTTGAATCGAACACAGGTCAATTTAAAGAGCATAAAAATATCTATAATTTTAGAGAAAAAAGTTTAAGTAATTCTTATGGTTCTTTTGTTTTTAATAAAAACGTGTTTTTTTTTAAAAAGCTTATAATTCTTAAATTAAATTATCAACTGCTCTGCAAAATTTTTTGTTAATTAAGAATATGTATAGCTATAATCTGTAAAAATTTCAAGCTATTTTGTTAATTAGTTTTTGAATAAAAAGCTGAAAACCGAAAAAAATGAGTTTTCTTTCTCGTTCGATTACGAGAGTAAAAAGACTTTAAATTACTTGAAATTTTGGGAAAAGGTAGATATTTTACATATTCAGAGCTGTATAGTTTTTCTGCTTCTGAAACGTATTAGTTCAAAAGATATTAAAGTTTTATTTATTTTGTTTCAATTTTTTAATAGCTGTCTCTTAGTGAATAATCGATCTCTTTCAATGATCGACCACTTATTTTTTTCGTCTTTAACTAAACTTTCAAAATTAAAAAGAATTTTTGAAGTTCATCTATTAGTTTTTGTTTTTTAAAGATTTTAAGTTATGTATGGTATCGCGATTATATATATAACATAGTACTGTCATATTTTTATTATTATTATTATTTTTTATGACTTTTTACATTAGTTTTAGTAATATAGTTTAAATAAAATACAAAAAATTACTTTTCTGTAACTAATATTTGTTAGAGAAAATTAGATTTAGTTGAAATTATTTTTTTATGCAAAATCAAGTTTTGTATATGGAGTTTCAAAAATTCTGTTTTTTAGGACTTTAGATATTCCAATAATAAAATTTATATTTATACCACTTTAACCACAAAATCACGACTTCGATATGATTTTTCGGCGCTCGTGGTATAAAATAATGTTCGATACTGGTGTTTAAGTTGATTATTTACCTCGTGAGACTTTTCTCCCTCGCTTCGCTCGGGCGAAAAATGTCTCACGAGGTAAATAATCAACTTAAACACCAGTGTCGAAAAGTACTATTATATTTTGTTACCTTTTCATTCAATTCTAAAATGAGCATATAAAAATAAAATAAGAATAAAAACAAGATAATAATGGAACAATAAATCAGTTAAGAGGAAGCTAACTGCAAATGAATTGTCAGCGATTTTTCTTTTGCTGAATCAATTGTTTGATTTTGTAATTTAGCATAATTCTTGTAGGCATTCTTTTTCATTGTATTATTAGGATGATTTTTCCATTCTTTATATAGCTTTTTTTTGTTAGGAATCTTTCGGTTATTGAAATTAAGTACTTTGCTTGACTTTGATTGGTCGAAAAACTAATTCTAATACATGTAAGTACACACAAGTTTTATTACTTTAACAATATTGTTGCAGAATGTTGTCAATCATTAGTCAATTGTAAATTTAAACCTATGTAAATAAACCTCTGTATAGCTAATGCTCAATAAAAAAAAATAAAATATTATATTTGTGTACATAGGCTAATAACCTGCCGCCAGCTGTAGCTACAACTACAAGCTTACCTCCACTAACAACCACATCAACTGCTGTTGCCGCTGCCGCCGCAGCTTATGCACCAGCCACAAGAACAGCAAATTTGGTCGATATTGGTGAATAATCAGGTATTAAAACTTTTAAAAAAAATATAAATTTTATATGAATCAATAAAGTTATATTCACTTTTAATGCGGGATCTATCGGCGCGGTTAAAACGTTGAGCGATGCACGCAATGTTGCAGACAGTGCTGATGCGATACGCACTATCCTGTGAGGATCTTGAAATGATTGACCCAGCTAATTTAACTTTTAATCAATTGGAGTTTATTTCACTCAACGCCAAAAATATATATTAACTACAAAAATAGAGTTTAGTGTGAAAATGAAGGCGCGCCACAAAAAGTATTGCGCTACGCGTGTAATGCTCCCCGACAGCACCGCGATCAGAGCGGAAGAGGGCGAGTTCGCAAAAGAACCCGCTTTTATAATAAGAATTACCGCGAGAAGGGGAAGATCAGTAAAGGCAAAGGTTTATTGCCCGTTGCCTTTGCGATGACCGTCCTAATACAAATAGTTCGCGAGTAGGCAAAATGTAAACAGAATTGCAAATTTAAGTAAATTCTAGAACGGCCGTAACAGCAGACTTTCCTGATTAATTATTAATTACAAAAGACTTTACTCATTAAAATTGAGTAGAATTTCCTTTACTCGAATTATTTCAAATTAAATTACTTAATTAAATTACCAAATTGTTTGTCCAAGCGGGGAATAATGACTTCTTTCAAAATAGTACGTGATGCAACACGGGGCAAAATTTACTTTTGCCGCTAATTTTACTTTTACCCCGCAAAACTAGTTTTCGGGAAAAATATGCCACTTGCGCCCCGCTTATCAGGGGCGCAAAGTGGGTGTTTTCGTCGGCTGTAAAATAAAAGTCATTATTCTCCTAAGGAAAAAAAATTATTATTTCTCAAGGGGAAAAAAGACTTTTTTCACCACCTCCGGTGGGGCTTACTTGTTTTTAACATTTAAAAAATTTTTTTATAATTTTTTTCGTCTATTTTAAACTATTTTTTACGATTTTCGTGCACGATTTGCAAGGCACGATCATTTATCCAATTTTCTAACACCAAAAGAGCGCTTTTCATGCCTTCGTTGAAAAAAACACGTTGCGTAATACGGGAAGAAATGCTATTTCAGATTCGGATGAGGTTTTCAGCGCTCGTCTCTGTCTCGGGCGCCTTCGGCTCCCTCGCCTCCAACTCATGTAGACCACCTCACCTTCTCTAGGAATAGCTTACTTTCTCCCCTTGTTACACAATATATTATTAAAACCTTTTGCCCTTTTATGAAATGAATATATCTTATTATTAAGAAATTGTTTTTACGTACATTAGTTCGTTAAAAAATGTATTCATCCATTTTTTTTTCTTTAAATAGTTCTATATTAATGATAACTTTCTTTTTGGCAGTCAGCTTAAAATAACATAAGAAAATCATAAACATATTCGTATATTTTTTTCGAGACAATAACTTTTTTTATCTTTATTCATGAAATAGTTTACATATTTACATACAATATTTATTGGAAAAATTTTCCATATTATTAGTAATAATATTATACACGTAATGTGTAAATACACTTTAATTAAATGTACACATGTATGTTTATATATATATATATATATATACACATACATACATATGTCTTGCAGTTAAAACATAATCTCGCTTAGTCATTTATTTACAAAATTCGGTATACTTGCATAAACTAAAGGACAAGTTGTCAGTTTTCGAACTATTTTATTTGTAATAAATAACAGAAAAATATATTTCACTTCATTTTAAATAGTATTTCAATTAAATCACTTCTCATAACTTTAATAAAATATACGTTTATTTACAGAGTGTGAGCCTTAAGACGGCTAAAAAGTCTATTGTAAAAACTAATAATCATTAAAAACTAGATTTATTATATAATACATTGGAGATACACTTTAAAAATCATACACCACTTATACCACTTTGCATATACATTTTTTTAGAATGCATTTTAAGAATATATAAATTTACATTTTAATATTTGATAATCATTATTGTCTTAATAATTTTGTTTACTAATGTTTACGGTACAAGTTATTTTATATATTTTTTGGAATTGTTACACATTTATTATCATTTGTTGTTAAAATAAATCGAGTTATAATTTACAAAGATACGTTTTCATGATTATATAAAAAAATTATTTCCATTGATTTTAATTAATTACGCTAAAAAAATTACCGATAATAAAACACGCAAATTATAGGTTAATCATTATCTAATACAATTATTATTTTACAATAAAATCTGTTTCTATGAAAGAGTTTAAAAAATGTAAAGAATGCCAGTCATAATTACTATTTAAAAATTAATTAATCGAAAACAATTAAAAATTTAACTTGCATTTCTTAAGCACAATGTTGCAAGACTACCAATCAAATCATAATTTTTTAATGCACTTTTTATGATACAATAGTTTTACAATAATTCATTTTGAGGCACTATTTTTGCTAGTGTTTTTAATATCCAACAGTGATACGTCTAATTCTTCTGAGATTGAACTTTAGTTTAATAACGTGTTAAATGTTTAACGGCATCAACAATATGCATAAGCATGATTAAATTGCAAGTAGAATAATAAACGGAGTATACGGTTGAACGAAAATCACATATTTATACAGAACTGGGAATTTTAAAATTATTAAATTAAGATAATCATTTTTATTGCAATTGATTAAATTTTTAATATTTTTATAACATGTTTGGACATAAGGTTTAATGCTGCTCATCTTTAAGTAAAACGAAAGCTAAACATTTACAACGATAATCTAAAAAAATCTTAAAATGTAAAGGCCGACGATATAGTAATGTTGAAATTCTTTTGAAAAAAAAAAAACTGAAAGTGAAATGCTTATAATTGAAATACTTTCATCAATCCAAATGTGCGATTTCCAGGTGTTGGTAGTTACAATTATAAAAAGTTATATTATTAAATAAATACAAAAAATTTGCATATAAGAATTACAGATTTCATGTTTAAGAAAGTTTTAATAACGGAATTATTAGTTGTGACTCGGTATTAAATTGTCTAAAAATTCGCGTAAAAGATTTGAAAATACAAATTATTTTGTATTTTTAAAATTATTAAATTTTAAAAGTGACGCCTATTTGTTGTATCAGTATTTGCAGTGAATAGAATAATTTTCATGAAAATCAAACTGAAAAGAATCGAATAATTAGAAACATTTTTCCGCATGTTTCTAAGGTGTTTAAGCTTTTTAAATGGTCTCTTGAACATTATCTCCATTTAAATATAATCAATGGTTTTGACGTTACAGGTCAATTAATTAGTATACATTTCACTTAGATATATTTGGCACGTAATGCGTTTGGCTATTACAAAACTGCTAAGCTGTAGCAGAGATTTTACAATTCGAGGTACATAATCTGAGTGGCCGCAGCAGCGCCACAAGCCGCGAGAGTGCTGGCGACGCAAACGACAGCTGTAGTGGTGCCGGAAAGGCTGACGATCGTCCCGAGGAAGCAGGAAAGCAGGAACTGCGCGAGGAAGACCATCGAGGAGACGATGGCGACGTCTGTGCCTAGACCTCGTAGGCCGCCACTGTCCTGAATTGCTTCACCCTCGACTGTCACTGCAAACTGAAGGTATTACATTATAATTGGCTACATAAGCCTTTCAGGCCTCCCAATTAAATGTCTATTTTATCTCAAATGTTAATTTTCTAGTTTACCATTTTCCTAAACCAAAATTCTAAACGAGACTAATGCAATGAAAACTCTTTTCACTCTTTTACTTTTCAAAAAATAAACTTCTTTTTATTGCACAAGAAACTAGTGAATGCTTTTTTCTCTAGCTTTATTCTTTTTTTTGGATCTGGTATAAGCCTTTAGACGTTCAAAACCATCACTTAACCCATTCTGCTTCAAGCAAACATTTTATTCGAAAGGTTTTTGACAGAAAAAGTACTTATAATGTTCAATAAAATGTGTCTAAATAATTTTTTCTTACATAAAAAACCTAATATATAATATAATTCGTATAATTGAACGATCAAACGACTTAACTGTAAGGATATTCCATCGTATTTCTGGGAAGTCCTCTATCGAATACATTACATCCCAGCGCAAGTAAACTAACTTAAAATTGTTTTACCCCTCCCAATAAATTCATACAAGCATGCTCTTCCGCTAATACTCTAAAAAATGAAGCGGTTAAGTCGCGGGGCGAGCACGATAGTGGGGGTCTCTTCGTTCTAGGACTCTAAAATGCGTGTGTGATTGGCCGATTCAGCAGAATACTACAGTTTGTAATGTATTCGAGCGAGGACGTCCCGTAATTACGATCGAACATCCTTACAGATAATTCGTTTGATCGCCCTGGTAGAAATTGAAAACATTTTCAGAGCATTTTTTGGCCAGTTTTTCATAAATGGCCAAAAAATGCTCCATAATTGGCCAATAAATGCTAAAATTTAATGTCAATGCATTAGAAATGGTTTGATTTCTACTAGGGCGTTTAATAATTTTTAAGCAACTGCAATTCGACTTAAAATTAAATTATTATTTATTTAAATACTAGGTGATTATTACTTTACACTTATTGGCGTGCTGAATGAAGATTATTTTTAAGGTTTGATTGAATCTAAATTTACTTAAATACTAATTAAGATTATTTTAACGCTTAATTGAAATATCAAAAATTTTTAAATACTGGTTTAATTGAAATATTAGATTTACTTAAATGCTAACTATAATTCTACGCTTAAATATTATTCGGTCTCACTTTGCTCGTCTTAGAGAAATACCCCGATTAGGCAGAGCTTCCTTCTGCCAAGTTCTTCCTCTGTGAGCTTACCGGCAAAAAGAGGGAGTCGCAGCACCTATCTCGTCACCGCGGTTCAGCGCGAATTCGAACAAGACCTGCTCGTGGCTGTCTCTTCCAGGGCAAGGGTATTGGGAAAGTGTCTTAGAGAGCCTTGATCCGTCGGTTTATATAGGTGAATTTTCCTTTGTACTCGGATTTTAATCCGATTATTAATTTCGCGTGATTTGTTTTTCTTCTCGTTTTTTCTTCCTTAAAGCGCTTAAAATTAAACGTGCATATTTCCATCGTGTACCACGCGGTGCACGCGTTCATTTGGTGTTTCGCGCGTCATGGTTGCATCTTTTTAATTCTTAAATAAATTCATAATTTACTTCTATATTATTTTGTTCGCACGGTAGTACGTAAATTATGTAAATTATGTAAATAACGGCGCGAAGCTCTTTGATCACTTTTAATGTGTGCCTGGGAGTTGCACAGTACAGGCTATATTATTATACTATTTATAGTAGTCTTATATACAGGCAATATATAAAGTAATCTTACTAATTGCAAGTAAATTAACAGTCGTAAATAACAAAAGCGTGCCATTATCTTTAGTTTTGAGCTGTATTTTCACGCGTTCTTTGCAAGCAGCGAATTTCATTGGGTTCGGAACCCGGGTCATTTCTCCTTGAGAATTGGCAGTTATTACAAAACGCAAATAACATGTCATTCCCTTCTCGTTGTCCAGTGGAAAATAAAGTCACGTGTTTCGTGAGTTTTCTTCATGAATACGCATGCATAAGAATGTCATTTATATATTTGTAAAATACGTATTTTATCTTATCATTATCTGCATTATTAAGTGTAATTATTCTCTGGATAATATACTACAGCGTTATCTGCCCATGTTATTTAATAACTAGTTGCGCTACTTGTGCTACTTGCAAAGAATGCGTGAGGTGACAGCCCAAAACAAAAAAGAATATTTTATAAGAAAATAGGGGAATAGAGGATTTTTTTATTTGGAGAATCAGAATTTTCAAAGTAAGACTATCTATAATAAGTAATTAGACGTAACAAAAAAAATTTCACTACTAAAAACAATAATTTCATTTTTTATTTTTATTTCAGTTTATCCAGGTTGGATATTGTGCTGATTAAAATCAATAACTACAGTTTTATCTCGAAAAAAAAATCTATCCCTAAGTTGCACAAATATTCTAACTAGGAGAGGACACGACCTTTGGGTCGCGGATTTTCTTGTAACTTTGGAATCTGTATTGTAATATTACGATATAAAAAAAGCCACGTCTATTTAGTCTAATACTCGATTTTTCAAAAATTTTGAGCTCTTTTACCGAAAATCTAAAAAAATTGATTTTTCTTTAATCGCTTATAACTTTTCAATAATTATTTGTTAAGTATATTAACTACCGGTATTCGAAAGGTGAGATCAAATCCTATCGATTAAAAAAAAATTCTGTCCAAAAATCTTTATTTGTTCCAAAGTTATAGTCAAACAAAGAATAACCGTTAAAATAAGCTAAAATTACGTCAA
>JAWWEM010050309.1:0-11858 GCA_035582935.1 Ormyrus thymus
TTAGCGAAGAATTCGATTAATTAAAAAATGCAACATTTGTGAAAGGATAATTGCTTTTTGACTGAATGAGGCTAAAATTACAGTTGGAATGAAGCTACTCGCTCGCTTATTAAAATGACGTGAGGTGAACTACAATTTCCCCGCTTTTAGCTACAATTCTGCAGCAGTCATTTCTGCCGTTCCAAAGATTTCCTTTCCCAAAAAATAAAACTCCGAAAAGTACCTGCTTGATTATCGTCAATATTCCTTCCATAATAAACGACGCTTATCCTCAGCCTCAATCGAACCTAACCGGTAGTTGCAGAGTTGCAAAGCTCGCTCGTCTGAAGCTCTTGCGTGCACAGGTGCTTAAAAATAGAGGAATTTCGAAAATACACTCTTCTAAGTCGATGAAGCGCAAGTAACGGCCTTGAAAACTACACAGAGTCGACCACTCAACGCGGGAGTAAAGCCTCAAGCAGAAGAAGAAGGGCTTTGGCGGCGAACATTAAAGGCAGCGACGTCGAGGGCCGTCGAGTCGCGCGAGAATTTGCAAAATACTGTCTCTCGTCGGCCGATGCATAAGCAGCTGATGGGCGCCTCGCTTTGTGCCGCGGCCCGGAGTTTTCCTCGAGCGATTTACATAATGAATAATAGGGGGCAATTAAACGAGTTAACCAACCGCGTTTTATCTGCCCGCGAAGTTCGGCGCTCGTTCGGGCACGAATTGAGCTGCCGCTTCGAAGGAGGAAGCGCTGCAGCGCTGGAATTTGTTTTGTTCGGAAGAATGTTCAAGATAATAGTCGAGGCGTTAAAGTTTTAATGGTCGCGGGTAATTGCACGGCGAGAGGTAAAATATGTAAACAAAATTTGAGGGATGTATAACAGATTTTAATGGCCATTGTAATTCTTAACGAGCTTGCCAAAGTGTTAAGGCTATAATTTTCTTGCAGAATTCTTGCAAAGCGAACTGAAAAAATGTTTCATTTTTTGAAAGAGCTGTACTCCTAAGCGTTCGTATCACAATTTAAGGAATTCAAAGCGCAGTTTCTCACGACCGCTATCAAAGTGTCGGGCGCTCGCATTATCTGCTGATTCTCGCATTTCCAGAGCGCGGCGGCGAGAAGCCGCAAATTTCGTCGGCCGGCGCAAAGGCTGCAATTATCGGTGCGCGCCAGAGCCTCTTCGCGAGTCCGCAAATTGCGACATCACCTTTAACGCGTCCTTGAACTTGAACAACTTGGGTCCGGCGGATTCCATGTTTCCCGAATGAAAGGCGAGTGCCTATGAGTTCGTTGTTGAACTTGTTATATTTAATATTTGTATTAGAATAATATTTCAGGAAGTATTAAATTATTTAAAATATTATTCTTGAAACGTTAGTAACGTTGAACTTTAAAAAAAATGTTTTGTTATCTACTTGTATTAAAGAGATGACGAAGTAGTGTCTTATCATTACAGTGAACCGAGCATGCAGGAAACTGCACTTTGCAAATTTGAATGGCAGATTGTTAAAATTGAAGCAGTTCCCACAAAATAATATTTTTTATAATTTTTTTTTAACTATTGACCCTTGAAAGAATTTTTCGATACTTGAAAAAGTCTGAAAGAGTAAAAAGAGAGAGAGAGATGCATTGAAATGGCTTTCACATTTGATAGTGAATAAGTTTCAATTATGATGTATCCGCTCGTGAAAGTTATTTTGAACACTTTATACCACCTACCATAAACGCGACCTAAATTTTTCCAATAATTCTATCAACGCTGGATCAAAAAGCCGACCCTTAAAAAGGCGCCTTTGAAAACGAAGTAGCTCATAAACCATCGCCGTCGTAGAGTTTTCTTTTTCCCCTCGATCGACCCGACCTTGACACTACGAAACTCTCGGCGTTCTCCGATGACGTCAGAGGCTCGAGCACGTGCTCCGAAAACTTTCACCCTACCTTTGGCGCCGTGCTGCTTTGTCGCCACATTATTGTTGCGGGCGTTGTGCAATTTTCTGCCGCTCGATCGCGCGGAGACTTTGATTTGTAAGTGGCTGTCGGAGGCGGTGGATGCTTAAATGCATCGTTACTTGCAGAAATCGATTATGTTCCATTTGCGCGCTGCCGCCGCGGCGCGGGCTTGCACAAGGAATGGGAAAAAATGTGCTCAGTTTTTCGCGGCGCTGATTTTTAGTGCATCGCTGATTGCGAAAATTGTCGGGGATTGTTCCGAGAGGATGGATGAAGATGAAAAAGGCACAGCTTTTAATCGAGCGCTGCTTTAATAATAGAAGAAGATGGAATGCAAAATAGTGAAGAGTTCTTAGAATTGTCAAAAGTAGGTGTGAAAAAAGTGTTTAATTTACACTGATTTAATTATAAGACACGAATTGCCTACAAAATAATAAATATTTTTTAACGATTGTACTAAGAAGTAATACGTTTCAATTATCTAAACAATAAGAGTTGTAATAGCAAATTATTAGCTTCTTGGAACTTAAATTCATTATATAGGTTTTTGGTAGGAAAATGTTTTAATCTTCCAAGTCACGTATGTTTTATAAATTTAACCGAAGCAAAACATTTTTTTTCAAATTTTAACTAGGTTTATTATACTATTATCAATCATCTTGATGGCATGAGGGAAAAAATTAGATTAATCTAGTGCATATTACTCGACTCCTACGTGCACTTTCAACAATAGAACGTCACACATTACCTTAATTAGCAGCGATTAATATACACTTTTCCGGCGGGTCGCATTACATATCATACCGGCTAACTAAATTACATAAAAGTCTGAAATTACACGAGAAATCTCTGCATTACAGAAACCGTCGAGCGTAAAATCAAAAACATTTCATTACATTTTTCCGAACAATACTTGCTCCCACATATAATGGCCGCAATGGTCTCTCCTCGGGCATGAAATATTTAGGACAGAATAAAAAAACGTTGTCCGGTTGTAGCACAGAGAGTCAACGGACAAGAAAAACGAGTTGATCAAACGATGTATTCTCTGACGAATATTTGAATGCATGAGCGTTTGCGTAATTGACCCAACTGCTGTTGTATTTAGAATGTGAACTAGATGATTTACGCGAGCTACTTTTCGACTGCTGCTAATCGGTAATAGAGTACACTTGCAGTTTATAAAGAAAAAGGTAATAAAGTTTGTAAAGAATAATCCAGCTGGGTATTTTTTTTTTTTATATTAATTACTGAATACGATAAAAAGTGTATCTTATCATTTATCTTTTCAATCGACAAATGTGTAATATTTTAACTACAAAAATAACGAATGGGACGATAAAACGTATTTTTCAAATTTCTTGCAATCTCTATTTGCACAAGGAAATTCCTGTTTCAACCGAGTTAGTCCAAGTGTTCTTTCAAATCTAGCGACAATTTCGCAACTCAAACACGTTACTAATCCAAGCCCCGCCTCAGCATCCCGCTCTGATTTACCAAGCGTCTGCATTACGTATTAAGCCAGAACGAACACACCGCGCTGCCGAATAAATCGAGCGCGCAATGGGCCCCCGGTGACTTTTTGTCAGCGTGACCAGCCATTATTCGAGGCTTCCGCGGCCGAAGGACAATGCGAGCAAATGCTCGCTCGCACTTGACGTAATCCCGTTTTTACTTATGCGCGCGCCGCGTTAAATGTCCCTTCCCAAAAGTGGCGCGCGCCGTTCCACTTTTTCGCGCGCGCCGCACTTGACGGATGGGCGGGAGAGGAGGGCATAAGTCAGCTGTCGCGGAACACGTTTCATCAGCTCTGGGATTTTAAGGCCGACACTGAGAGAGATTTGTTTACTCGAGCCTCGAATGGGGTGAATTCATTTTAGAGCAGGGAGAGGTTCTTTTATAAGGAGCTGCTTTGTGGCTGGCCGAGCAACTTGATATGATATTCAGGTAGATTTCCTTCAAAAGGAGAAGATTCAATTAAAGAATTATTGAATACAGGGCGCTGAAAACAAAATTTTGTACTTTTATTAAAACGAATTTAAAAGAAGTTTATTTGATTAATAAGTTAACTAGCAAAGATTGTTAATTAACGTTCTGCCCAGGGCAATTGCGTCATTTACTCTGAAAATTTTTGAAAAACCAAAAAATTTTGGGGGTCTTTTTGAAACTTCTGTTCGACGTACCTTGCATTACGTCTGCGCAAAGTAAAGGACAGGTCGGTGAAACAACAAAGCCTATATACCGAAAAAAGAATTGAGAATCACGTACGCACGAGGACCACGCCACCGATCGCATTACGACATCGGCGGCGCGCGACGTTCGAATTCGAATCGCGCGATTACGTCGGCGTCTGCCTCCTTCCCTCCTTTATCGCGGATGCCGCGGGAGCCTGCAATTTCGTTTGCGCGGTTACGTCAGTCTCCTAGCTTTTCGCGGGAAAAGATCGGCTCTTCGCGCGATTATAAACGAGTTACGCGAGCGCAGACTTTTCTGCACAATTATTGCGATTGCGCGCCGGCCATCGCTGTGGGCGAGGCGCGAAGCCACAGTTTCGCGATTGCTTTAATACGTAGGACCGAATTTGGCCTGGATTCACTTGGCCGTGTTCCATGAGAGAGGCCAAGCACTTATCCACGTATGGGTGATCAATAGTCCGCGAAGATACGAGAGCAAGGAGCTTTGTACTTTTCTTTACGCGCGTTTTGCTTTTGGAAAGGACCGAGTTGAGGCTGCTACTTCAATTCTTGCTGGTTGTTTGATTTTCAGCTACGCAGATTGTAGTTTTTCATTGTGATTCCGAGAAGCATCGCATTTCTCGGGGTTATTAGTGCACCTTACAGTTATAAGTGCATGCCTAATAAGAATCCGAGAAAGGAATGGGAAGAATGCGTTGGCACACAAAACCTACTGTTAAAATTGTTTTATTACTTTTCGACTAGGTCTTATATGTGTTGATTTCTACAAGACTTTGTTTAAGAAATCACAAAGTTAAGGACTTTTTATTGGTCTTCTATTTTTTCAAAGTTAAAGTAGACCTTCGCGTATTAAGACATTCACTGCAGCCCAAAGAGTTTAGTTCGTCCATTAAGAATAGACTAATTTCATAGCAGTTAACAGCATTATCAAAAGTTGCGTAAGAGGCACTTATTGTTATGGAGTGCTTATACTAACAGGATATTGTCTTTTAGAATACTTACACTCTAAAGATTTGGGATGAACTCTCGCCGAGGACTATAGAAAGACAGCTCAATAAGAAGAACTAGTCCGACTGAGCGTTGAAGTCACTCATTTTAATTCAAACGGACCGTTTAAACAAACAATTACCCGATCGTGGGCGAAACCGTCGTTGAAAACACAATCGTAAAATGACTTTAACGACTCGGCAACTGCACGAAGCGTAATTTTACAGTTACGTGTGACATCATTGCATAAAAAAGGAAACATCGGAGCGCGTTCGCACAGAAATACCGCCTGTCTTCTCTCTCGCAAATCGTGCGGAAAAGCTCAAAAGGACACTCGAGCCTCCGGCATTCCTCAACCGCGTGTTCCAGGCACTATCCATGCCTCGACCGGCACATCACCAAAACTCACCCAGAAGAAACCGGCGCGCAGGTCCGCCGCCGGCGAAAAGAGTAACGTAAAATGAGCGCAGAGGAGAGAGAGAGAGAGAGAGAAGGCAGAAAAGAGACGCCAACGCGGCAGCGTCCGTTCGCAGGAGGTTCAAGAGCAGACTGGTCAGTCGGGTGGACGCGCGCCGCCGCCGCCGCCGCTGCCAGAGGAGTTTCGAAGGAGCTGCTCGTGTTGTACGCTCTGCGCGAGTCGAGAGAGCAGCGTGGAAGGGGGACACGCCGAGCCTGCTGAGTTCGAGGGAGAGAGTGGAGGAGTGCCCCTTTTACGCTAAGCAGGTTGCTCTCGGCTGGAAAATTTGACACCGGTCAAGATTTCAGTTTTTATTATAATTTTTGGCTTTAATGCCGAGGGAATATTAAAGTATCTGACGATTATCTTATACGTGCTCCGGTCATCGATTAATAACTTGGATAGAAGTGCGGTATTTATATTCTACTAATTGTTAAAAATAAAAACGCGATGGTGGAGTTCAAATCACTAGATATGAAACCATTTTTTTAAGATAATATTTTTTAAACGATTTTCCATTATTTATTATTAAAAGTTTACGCTATTTTAATGGAAACTTTTCGCTATTTCAATAATTAGTCAAAGTACAACTGAAAATTGAAAATAGAAAAAAATTGCTCTATTGCCGAAGTAAGGTCGCCTATTTATACTCTTGCTTCAGATTTTCTTATTAAGGGCAGGAAAATTAAAGAGGTAACAGCCATTAACGTTATTCTACTTTCCTGCAATAAAAAATTTGAATACTCCCTTAGTTTATGGCTACTTAACGTCTCTGTGATTTGTCTTAATGGTATCACAAAAAAGAGTACTAAATTGATATCAGTAGTAAGACTTTAAAACTTAACGAATAACGAAAGCGGACTCATAAAACGGTGCGGCGAAAACTCCGGCGCTCGGACTCGAAGAACCGGATCGGTCGATAAGGCAGAAAAGCTCGATTTCCCCAAGAGGAACCGAACAAAAATTCATCAGCCTCTCTTATCGCGCTCAATAGCATCCTAATCTCCGCGGCCATTATTCAGCCTTAAAAGTGAAAGCAGGCGCGTCGCACTTGTGTGTTTACGCGCAAAAAGGAGAAAAACGCTTTTCACCGGTGGCGCGCGCAGCGAAACGGAGCGAAAGGAAGGATGCTGGGCAGGGAAGAGAGGAAGAGGAAGAGGAGGGAGAGATTGTTTATCCGCTGCAGGGACGGACGTGGGAGCCAGTTGCGTCTCTTTCTTTCTCTCGGCTGCACAATGGGACTTGCAGCAGCCTAGCCTGTGCACGGGCGAGCAAGTCCTTTAAACAGGTGAAAAATAGGAACGGAGCAAGAGGCGGGCCTCGAACACTGGCCCCTGGGTTATTCGGACTCGACGCGCTCATTGTCTGATGCTTCTTTAAGATTTTAGGAAGAATGTGCTTTCTGGAGAATGATCGGTTCTGGGAGGAAATTTCAAGCGAAACGCTTCTCTAATTGCGGGAAAGGTAACTGTTCCCGACGGGAAAAACTGCCGATTCTCTTAAGGTTACGAAAATTTCAAGCACCGTTAATAGCTTCATACTTTAATTATACATACATGTGCAGGAAATTATATGTACGTATATAATATACGGGTAAAGCTTGAAACTGCAGTTACAGTAACCGAAGTGTGTTCGCGGTGCATTTAGAGAAATTTGACTCGATGTTGCGCGGTATGTAAATTTTTATGCGTTTAAACTACTTTTACGCGTGCATTACATAAGAAGTATGAAACGAGTCTTGATTTTGAATTGCAGAAAATTATCAGTAAAAAAGCGTACTAAAAAAGTTATTAGAGCTGATAACGTTGACCGGTATCTAGTGATGAAAAAGTAAGTCACTGTTAGACAGATAAAGGCAATAAAACTCATGCACTCATAAGGTAACGATTATAAATATGTAAGTTCAATTTCAAAAGAAAAATTCAACTGGCTCTGAAAATCGCTGTAAAATAAGTAAAAAAAAAATACTCTGAACGTTTCAACTCTTCGGGACGAGAACAGGAAAGCAGGAGTTGCTCTTCTCAAATCGAAGAAATCGGTTTTTGCTAGTAAAATTCCTTTGGGATTTCTACGTGGTCGCGTGCGCAGGACCGTAAAAGGATTAGCGAATAGCGACCTTCGCCTTTGAAAAGTACGACCGTTATTCATTGTTTTTACGAAGACAACCTTTTCTATTGGCGGAGATTTTCTTGTAGATTTGAAATTAAGTAGATAATTCGGCTTAAGGAGGTTACGGTCAGCAGAAGTAATTCTTCTCGAACTTACTTCGTTTGATTAATTTTTATCCTTAAAAAATAATACGTATTTTCACTAATATCTTGACAATTTGAAAAATAATCCCTTCAAATTCCTGAAAATTCTGTCTCTTCTTACATGCAAACTTTTAAATCCGCGCGATAAAATCTAATAAGTTGTCCTCCGTTCGGCGTGCAAAACCGCAGGCAGCACCGAAAGGTCTTTCCCTTTTTTCTGAAGGCTAAAAAGAGAAAGGAATTGTACAGATCTATATAGGCAGCGGAGAGCCACAGGCAAAAATGGGGGCGTTTTTGGGTGCGAACTTTTGGCCTTTTTGTGGTCATCGTGCGGCAGAGCGCGTCTAGACGAAGATTAAGATAATGGAATGGATCTTGCCTTGACGATATCTTCCTTTCTCTGTTCAATCAGCAGTTTTGTGAGCTGTGACTCGATGCTTTTTGTTTTAAAGTAGAATTTAATTGCTGCCTGCGAATTTCGAGGGGTAATATAATTGTAGTATAAATTGATTAAAATTGCGCAGACTTGCTTATTTATTATTTTTCAGGCAATTTAAGTTTTTTAGTTTCCTGCACAACAGTGTCCGTGGGTTTATCTTGCATGAAAATTACGGTGCGTTGCAGGTAATGTTACTTCGAGTAAGCTTTTCTAGATTTTGGTAGGATGACTATTCGTGGTTGTGTAATGATGTGAGACAATAGGGAAAGATGAAAGATAATAAAGTGGATAAGCGCCGAGCGTATTTTCAATGCTTCTTCTCAGTTCTTTATATAGATTTTTTAAGAATGATCTATTCATGCTAAAATATTTTAAACAGTGTTGCGCATTTTCAGTAAATAATTAATGCAATCCTTGAAAAAACTTTTCAATCATCAGTTCATCTTGGTAGAAAATTGAATTTTCTTTGTATTAGAAATTGTTCTAATCAATACCTGCTTAGTTTTGTCCACGCAAAAATACACAAAAGCCCATCAAAAGCTGATCACGCACTAATCCTACGGCCCTGAACAAAAGACGTTAGGATCGGAGACTGCAGCGAAAAAGAAAGAGAGCGAAGAGCCAGAGAAAGAGTATACACATAGTAGGGGTTTAGCGAGATGAATTCGGATGCCTGGCCACCCGAGAACAGGTAGACGCAATCTCCTTTCTCGCTGCACACGACTCTTCGGCTCCTCTAAAATTCCCCACGCAGGCGAGGTATTCGTCGACTTTTTTTGCGCGTTTCCGCTCATAATTGAACCTTTTCGCCTTGAACTCGTTTCGAAAGGTATTTGGGCTGCGTGTCGTGCGCGTAATGTAGATTTGATTTAGACGCGCGTATATCGCACTGCGAGTTTTTTCAGCCGGAGGTACGCGGAGGATGAATAATGATGATAGTTTCGCAGATTCCAGGTTAACGTTCGCCGAGAATCAAAATTACTAGCTTCGAGTTATTAAATTATTTTCTGTCGAAAAAAGTTACGCCTTTATGATTGCTGCGGACCGCGCAATTTCGTCAACTTAATTTTATAATAAGCATTTTGTAATAAATACAATTTGCTTTTTCTTTCTCAGTATACCCTTGACACCTACTTACCCTCGAAAGCTCGAGAAAAATACTCATTCGCAAATTAATAACCCCTCCTGGCGCAAAACCGTTACTCTGATAACACAATCCGGGGCCGGCGTTGTTGTTGTTGCCGCGGCGGTCGTGGGATCGTTTTGTAGGTCGAATCTAAGCGTCCGATCAGCGCAAAGTCGAAAATATATATACACGTAAGTACCCGCGATTAACCAAACACGAGCTCACGGCCCGTAGGTATCGCCGATTCGTGCGCAGCCCTTTATGCAGCATCGTGTAATTTTAACTCCAGCGCTTCCACGCGAAAGAAGAAAATAATCGTGCGGCGCCGGAAAGCCTGACTGTTGATCGCGATGACGAGCTGGAGGCCTCAAAAGGAGCGAGATGATGCCATAAATTAGCCTAATGGGGAAAGTCCGTTTTAGCTTTTCTTCTTGCGCGGCTCTTTTTGCTTTATTGTACTTTTTACGAGAGTGAGAATGCGATCGCAGTGAGATTCGAAAGGTGAAATGCGTATCGATTTTTCTCCATTTTATTATGCTCCAAGATGGAAGGAATAAAATAATTTATTAGCCAGACAAAGTTAATTAAAATTATTAACTATATCAGGCCAACTTGTTCACTAGCAATACTGCAGTGCAGTTACGCCCAATGTTTCTTTCTCAAATGAATTTTTTCGCGAAAAAAGCTTTAAATTACAAGTGAAACCGACTTCTTTCCAATTCAGAAAATATTCAAATCGACTATTTATTTAAAAAGACACGGGACGAGTTTAGCAACTCGGCTGAAAAGTCTCGTCGAATCCTGCTTCTATTCCCTAGTCTATCGGTGACCGCTTTCTGCAAAAAGTCTAGCTCTAATTTTATTTGAAACCGCGCCATTACCAAACGCGACTCAACGAATCGCTTTTCAATCCGGAAAGCCGGGCTATCAATCAGACCAGCTCAATCTTCGCAAAATGAAGCGAGCAAAAAAAAACCGCCGAGGCACCAGAACTCCTACGCCCAAAGCACAAAGCATCTCGAGCGCACTTCATCTCCGCGCCGATAAATTAGCAAGATCGAGTGCAGCGCGCATAACGAAAAAAGCGTATAGTCCGAGAGGAGGGACGAGGAGGATATTGACGGGCACGACTCGATCTTGTTCTTGATCTTGTCCGCGCGATTGTCCCAGAACGGGATTTCCTTTGGCGTCGGCCGCTCTCGATGTATATTGTGCAACGGTCATACGCGGCACTTCTTTTTATGCTCGGTGCTGACTTTTGAGAAGGGCTCTCTCGCTGCATCGTGACGCGCGGCTTTAATCCCCATTGTCGTTTAGCTTTTTATAATGCCAGTTGCGTAATGGAGCGGGTAATGGCTCGTAAGGTTGCGAGGCGATTTATGAAATCGTGAGTGCTGGATGAGTCGGACTTATCGCTGGATGTAAAAATAAGTGGTGAAGAAGCCGATTAGTCAGGAAGGAAGTTGGTTTTTAAGTGATTTGCAAGTCGCTGTCGATAATGACTCAAAACCGCAGTGCTGATCAAGGAACTGTTAGCCGTCCCAATCAAGCCGACGCTCATTCAATCAAATCTACTTCGTTAATACTCGCGTTCATTGGTCCAATGAAAGAGCGAGCTATTTTTATAGATCAATTTCCGGGAATAAGCGAGGCGCGACACTTTTGAATCGAGAATGAGCCTTCGCCTAACAGATGTTCACCAAAACACGATCGCTTACGAAGTAGATAAGCCTTATCTGCACTCACCAACTGGGTGTACTCGGACCACTCGTTCCATATTTTCGAGTCGATTTTCTTCCTGCAGGACATTCTCGGTTCGGTGCTTCCTCCGTCAGCCCACTACGACGTGATTGTTCATTTTTCACGACTTTACAATGCACTCAGCACCAATTATGAATCGGAAAGACAGCTCTAAATCAATGCATTACTATTCAGCTCCTCTTCTCTCGCTCCGAGCGATCGGTCCAACGATAGCAGCAGCAGCAGCAGCAGCAGCTTATGTTCCTCGCGGCGGCGAGTACACTTTCCTCCTTTTGTTCCGTTTTTCTTTCTGCGGATCGCGCTTTCGCCCTTCTTTGTGCTCTTGCAGCCTGCCTCTTTCTGTTCTTGGTTCCACTCGCGAGATTCGCACTACTGTGCTGCGTTTTTTCTTGCGATTGTCGCAAGTGCTGCCTTGGTTCTTAAATTACGTTTTGTAAATTCAAGCTGATGCTTTTTGCTAATGATTGTGGCGATCAGAGAGCGGATATTTAGTGCACCCGTCAAGTGAAAGGGAGAATCGTTTTTTCTTTATGTTTGCAAATTATTTGCAAGATCATTTTTATACTTGAGCATGAAAACGGTAATGAAGTTTAAGTAATTTACACAGCTGTCAAATTTTTATGGCATGCAATGGTACACGGAGAAAAATTTTGGTTAAAAATTACAAATAAAATTCGGGTAAAAATTACACCTACGATGTTAATCCC
>JAWWEM010050310.1:0-11856 GCA_035582935.1 Ormyrus thymus
TAAAAACTGCTTCAAAATGCGTTAAACCCCCACCACTAAAAATTGGTATAGTTTCCAGACCTGTATATACGACCGTGCTGAATAACTATTAATAAAGATTAATAGTAATTATTTTAAATTTATTTGTTCCAGCCTCCGTGGAACATAATAGAAACTGGCGACCGTGACAGGACACGGTTCGGCTCAGTTGTTAGAATAGGGAATTCGAAGATATAAATTATAAAGGAAAAATTTTAGTTGGTAAAAATAAAATAATAATAAAAATAGAGAATCATTAAACATTTACAAAATATATTAACGAGGAAAATTTTAGAAGTCAAAATTTAAATCAAGAAAAATTAGGCGAATTTTGTAGCATTAAAGTCCGAATTGCAAAGTATAAATTTAGGATCGGAGTTTTGTACAAATTTTGTGAGTTTTCGCTTTCCTTTCGGAGGACGCGCATTGGAAAATTTGTACGGTGAGTCAAAGAGGAGAAAGTTGCCCGAGCGACGGCCGACGGGCAGCTGACCGTTTTCTCTTCCCTTCGTTAAGGGAAGAACAAATATTTTTGGCCGAGGGACTTTCTAATCGCCGTCCCTCTCGTAAATTACCCGCTTAAATTTTTGACCTTCGGAGGTCGGAAAATTTAAGAACGACGCTCGAAAATAATATTAGTTGCCCATCCACTTAGTCGCAGCCCCGGCCATAACAATAAAATTATATCATATATTTTCAATTTATTTATCAAACTTATACAAAGCGTATAAGTCCTTTAATGCTTTATTTTTTTTTAGTTTTTGAGTCCCAAGCTACTGTTGTGCCGTAACTAATATTGGGAATCGAGTAGGCCCGATCGCCAATTCTAGCGAAAATCAGCTGTTCGGCTTGTCGAGCGATAGGTAGGGATTAGGGATTTTCAGATTTTCAACATTAGCTAGTGGATCCAGAAAACAACGATTTACCTGAGAATAACCTGAGGAGTAGGAGTTGCCCGCGCAGAATTGGGGTGACGCTATAGGCGCGAGTGCGTGAACAAAATTCGAGCGCGCGTTTGATTATTGAATTTTTCTTGTAAAGTAAAAAGATCTGGCCTCGTTAAGGCAGATCAGAAGTAAAGAAAAGCTCCAGAACTAAGAAGATTGCAAGATCACAAGACTTCAAGAATATTCAAGATTGAAGAGAATTGTAGAAGAAACTTTTCTTTTAATTTAATTTTTTCTATATAATTAAAAAAAAAATGTATATTTTTTTTTATTGACCCGTCATTTTTACGAAAAGTCGACTAAGCAGATCACACTGCTAAGCCCGTAACTAAAATTCAATTAAAAATTTAAACTCCAAAATTTTAATAAAATTTAAATTTGGGTTTTCAATTTTCGAGTAAATTGATGGCGCAGTAAAATTAACTGAATTTATTCTTTTCAATTAATTCGTAAAATTATTTAGCAATAGTATCGCCCGGAGATTGTCAAAATCTAGCCAAAGTTTAAACGGAATAAAATCAAAAATTTATATTCATATATAAATTTTATATTTTCTATTATATATAAAATGAAAAATTTTTACGTGATTGGATACTAGTAAATGCCCGTTACAACTTTAATGATTTTAAAGAAACCGCGCATATTGCCCGTCCATCCGTGTGCCCAGCGCACGCATACACTTGCAATGCAACGTCGATACGCTCTCAGTCTACAGCGGGCGACCGTACCGACTAAGGTGTAGGTAGGATCGTAGCTGCCCGCTGAGGCGCCCGCCTCCTCGTTCAGTGCCGTGTATACTCGTGAAGGTGCCCCGCTCCGTTAAATTTTAAAATTTTTTTTGCATAAATAAAGGAAATAACCCTTATCACGTAGGGATGTAATATTTTGAATTAATGGTAATCGCCCGTTCGAAATAAACAATAGCTCTCTCTCTCTCTCTCTCTCTCTCTCTCTCTCTCTCTCTCTCTCTCTCTCTCTCTCGAAGTAATTAAGGCGTATATTGACTTTATTACCGCCCGTAATTGAATCTTATTAATTAATAGACATCAAAGGTTTATTGTTGTTAGTAATTAACAGTAATAAGTTTTCTTTTTATTGTTTTTTTTTCTCTCCGCATATGCACGCATGTTTACATATTCGTGATCTTTCTTTTCATTTTTCACATACAAAAAAAAAGAAGGGGGATAGAATTGGATTAACGTTTTTTTTCTTTGCTCACACCAAGTATTGATTAATTATCAAGATTAATTCATAAATGAATAAATAAGTGGAGTAGCTGAAATCGTTTAATCATTTTCGTATTTCATTGAATAATTTTAATTAGTTACAATTACAATTGGTCAATACGCCCGACGACTATTATTATTTTTGTTCTAAATTTTTACTTAAAATTTCTTTTAAATTATTGTTTTATGTTATTAAATTAGTCCAAAGGTGTTTCTCGAGTGTTGCGACTGAGTTTAATCCCTTTCTTTGTGGGATTCATTTTTATTCAGTTTTCAGGAAGATTTACAGTTCTTTTAGAAAAAAATTATAGAAAAATTTCACAAGATAATCTTTCCAAACCTCATTTAGGGGTTTCAATTTTTAGGAGTACTTTACTTTTTGATATTTTTCTTTTTCTCAAAAGTTTATATCACACATCGAGTACATTTCAGCCTAAGCGCATGAAGATTGAGAAGAATATTTGAAGAATTGGGTTAGCAGCAAGGAGGCAAAATTTCGCATCACCAAGGGATCGCGCCCTGAAGAACAGTTTATTATGGAGGAAACAGCGCGGCTGATGACTACTCTAATTGCCAGTCAGCAAGTCCAGACAGCTTTGCTAGGAATTAGGAAATTCGACGGTAAAAGCATGCCGCTTAAGGATTTTATTCAAGACGTCCGGAATGGAAGGGAGCAATTAACTGGCCAAAATCATGAGGAAGCTTACGTGAAGGCAGTTCTAGGAAGACTCCAAGGTAGTGCCCGAGATAGCACTTATGGGAAGACGATCAACACCTGTGAGGACTTGGTCAAACACTTAAAAAATCGATTTGCGCCCGGTAAAAATTATGGATATTATGTTGAAAAAATCAATAATTTATACATGAGGCAAGGAGAAGAGGTGAGTGATTTTTACGATCACCTCAATATTTTATTGAGTGGTGCTCGAACTGCACTCAAAGAAGAAAATAATGCCTTAGAAGAAAATATAATAACCCAAATGATGAAACCCTTAAATATGGTAGCAATAGACATATTCACACGAGGTTTACCGAGCGAAATTGCTAGCACAGTAGACAGTAAGGAACCCGAAACATTAGAAGATGCTTATAGGTCGGCGGTTCGAATAGAAACTCGCATTCGTTCGAAAATTTTGCCTGAAGTTAGAAATAGGAATCGAATGGCTCCCCGACGCGAAGAAGATTGGGAACGGGAAGAATATTCATCCAATCGGCAAAATAACTATGGGCCGCCACAAATGAAGTTCATAGGGAACTTCACGCCTATGGAAGGCAATTACTACAATGCTCGAGAAAAGCCCGGTGGAAGTCAATTGAATTGACTTTAAAAAGAATTGAATAGAAAAAAGTCAATCGGCGTAATAACAATAATTATGCGAGTAATCCAAATCATCAATACCAATATAATAGTAACAACGGACAACCGGCATACTATCAGCAACAGCCTAGTCAATACCATTACGAAACGCGAGGACCTTACGAACAACAATATAGCTATGAAAATAGATATAATGAGCCGCATAGAAGCCCGAATGTCCAAGGGAGTGGCCCGCCAAATGCGCCACCATACAGTTATCCAGTCTTGGAGTTCCAACGCTACAGGGAAGAATATTGAGCCTCAAAAGAAATTATGGACGGATTCCAACACAAGGAATTTCGAACAACATGATCAAAAATCTGCAGAGCATTTAAACTCGCAGATGGCTCGTCTCTAAGTCACCGAGGCGAGCCCACAGGAACAACAGGAATACATTGCATTGAATCAACAAGAAAGCGTTCAGAATCTTCAACAAGAGCAACCTCCTATCGGATCGTACTCTGTTATGGATTTGGAAAAAGCCAGTCAGGGCTTCTCGAACCAACAGTAATCCGGCTTTAAATTAAGGAAGCAAGAAATCCGTGGCTGCGTGTGATGTTAGACTGTGGAGCAGCCGTAAGCCTGATTAAACGGAGTAAACTAAAACTAACTCAACAGGTCAATACCAATGAAATACTTGGATTAAAGGGAATCAGTGACCAGATAATTGATATTCTCGGAAGCACGTTCATCAGTATTAAAGGAAATTTGAGAAAAATACATGTAGTAGGAAACCAATTCCCGATCGACGATGATATGATATTCAGCCGAGACTTGCTTATAGAAGAGAAGGCGATAGTATCCTATTACCACAACACTATAGTGTTGGAAGAAGATGTAATGCGTTCAATTCCATTTATTGATGCAGAAGGAAATTCCTTGGGAAAGAACGAAGACTTTAAGAAACAGCAACCCGGAAAAGTAAGTTGCCCAAATATAAATCAGCTCGATCCCGCCGAAAAGATTTATCCAGATGCCCGTTTAATTGGCCGTTACATTGCAGAAGAGCTCGAAAAAGACCGAAACGAATCTCAGAATAGAAAACGGATTTGGAAAATTGAAGCGAGAAATCGCCAAGTTATTGAAATTGACTTGCAGAACAGCGATTTAAAAGAAGGATATCTGCCTCGAATCGACACCGGAAATCAAGATATATTTATAGGAGAGGCAATAGTTAAAAATGAAAATAATTCGTGTAAAATTTTAGCTATTAACACCAGTGAAAAAGATATCGAAATTGAAGTCGATTCCAGGGAACTCATCCCCTTTGAGTATGCTACGCCCGAATTCGATCCGGATACTACTAGCGAGACCGAGATGAGGGCCGACCACATCACCAATAGTAATGAAAGGGCAAACATTCTAATAGAGTTAATTCGGATGGGTCACTTAGGCTCTGAGGAGAAGGAAAGCATAGAAAATTTAATCTATGATTATAAAGACATCTTTTTATTGCCCGGTGATCCTTTGCCTTGCACACAGTTAATACAACACGAAATCCCAACAGAAAACGATATACAAATTCACACCAAACAGTATCGGCACCCGCCGGTACACAGATCGGTAATAGACGAACAGATTTCCAAGAAATTAAAAGGGAAATCCTAGATGGATGGAATGGTTATCGATTTTCGAGACCTAAATAAAAAAACCATCGGTGATAGTTATCCTCTACCGAACATTTCAGACATCCTAGATCAACTAGGAGGAGCCATGTACTTCTCTACGTTTGATATAGCCAGTGGGTTTTAGCAAATTCCTATGAAGCCCGAACACAAATCGAAGACAGCGTTCAGCACGCCCAATGGACATTATTAATACGTGAGAATGCCCGAAGGATTATGCAACGCACCCAGCACCTTTCAACGATTGATGGATCAGGTGCTGAGAGGCCTGCAGAACACTGAAATGCTAGTATACCTAGATGACATAATAGTCTATGCTAAAGACTTAGAACAGCATGATCGAAAAATAAGGAAATTATTCGATAGATTAAGGCAAGCTAGACTAGTATTACAACCCGACAAAATAGAATTCCTAAGAACCGAAGTAAGCTTCTTAGAGCACATCATAAGTGATCGAGGCGTAGAGCCTGATGCAAAAAAGATCAAGGCAGTAAAAGAATTTCCAAGGCCCACCACAGTAAAAGGAATTCGACAATTCCTGGGTTTAGTTGGTTATTATAGACGATTTATACAAGATTTCTCAAAAATCGCTAAGCCCTGAGTGACCTATTGCATAAGGATGTAAAATTCGAATGGTCGGAAAAGCAAGATGAAGCTTTCACTATCTTACGTGAATATTTATGTAATGAGCCAATATTAAAATATCCAGATTTTGAGAAAATTTTCACGTCAACCACAAATACTTCAGATTATGCTATCGGTGCTGTTCTGAGTCAGAACTCGGATGGTTTCGATCACCCCTTAGTATATCTATCTAGAACTTTAAATAAGGCAGAGAAAAATTATAGCACCACTGAATAAGAGTGTCTAGCGGTGCTATATGGTATGCATCAGTTTCGGCCTTATCTATTGGGAAAGAAATTTATGTTAGCCGCCGATCATGAGCCTTTAAACTGGATGCACAATAGGAAAGATCCCGGCCAACGTCTTATGTGTTGGATGCTCAAATTTACCGGGTATAACTACACCTGTAAGTATAAGCTCGGTAAACTTAATTGCAACGCAGACGCATTATCACGAGTTATTTCAGAAGAGGAAATTAACCAGGAATTAAGAAAGATCATGATGCTGCGAAACAATCCGACCTTAAAAGGAGAAAGGCAAGCATCAAGATCTAGGAGCAATTCCTTAGGTACAGAGTAGCAGAATCCGCCGAGAGGTCGAGGACGACCGCCCGGAGCTAAGACCAACAAAGCTCCGCCCGAACTAGATCACAGCGTAATAGCGCAGCGAACACGCTCGAAATTGCCCGATCTCGCCAGCCAGTCGAAAAACCGCTTGACAAAGCGAATCAGACAGCCAATTTCTTTCAGGCCCGGTTCGGCGCCTAAAAGTGCTAGCAAAATAACGAGATTACAAGTGCCGAAAGTTCCAAGAGCACGAAGCAAGTCTGATCCAGAAGTAAGATCAGCCGCTTATGAAGATTTCCCGACACCATCTACTTCTGGAAAAAGGCAGTCAATTTTCTCCTCGACGGGAATAGAAGAAGGCGATGCATCGCTTACCGAGAGGGCGCCTCTTGCCGACCTCCGAAGGAGCGCATTGAGGGACGAAACGACTTGTTATGACTCAACTATAACGATACAAGTTACGCCTGAACAGACTAGCGAAAGTCAAGATGGGAGTGAATCGGAGAGCGCCATAGACCCCGACCTCACATCCGGTCAATCCGAGATTCAGCGAACTTTACAAAATTTTAACGAGAGCCTGGAGCTCAACCCTCGTGTGTGCACGAAACACAAGAGAGTTTCGCTAAACGAGTGGCCAGATTAGTAAAACAAGCCGAAGTCACCTCTCGCCTCTTGAAATCAATACAATTGCCTGAAGAAGTTACAGGTCCTGAACCTTTTCAAGAAAGGAAAATGAGCGAGCCTGTCGCCACTTCAACGATGGTACACCAACAGACCGAGTCCGAGAGCACTGATTCAGAGCCTGAAATTAGTGATATAACCAGACCCGGCAGAGACGATCCTAAAATATCGCCCGACAAATTGGAAAGAGAGTTTACGCAAATGTCTGAAGCGGATTCCAGCCCTATGCCAAAGCATCCAGCAGGAAATTCAGCTACAGAGTGTCAAGCCGAAGAAGCAGTATCCGACGCTCAGGAAAGAAAACCCAACTCTCCACTAAAAATTAACGCATAAACAATTGCACCAAAAGATTCGTCTCCGAAGGTAAATTTTACTCAACCACCGGAGGAAACTCTGCCGTTTTTCTTCCCACTGCCCATCGGAGGTAGTGATTCGAACAACGGTAACGAGATGGGGATAGAGAATGAGGTTCCTGGTGATGCCACAGCCGAAGAGACCGACGAACAAGAAGTCGCTCGGAGTGAGGCAGCTTTTTGATTAAAAGGGATTGTAACTCTCTCCAGGCACTGCCTAACCTATAAGAGAGACAATATCGTGCATTTCATCTCGCGAGATTGTGAGCGTAGCACGCCCACCGCCCGGTTGCTGGTAGAAATAGGAGCTATAGATTTAATGAAGATCCCGAATGATGTGAAGTTAAGCACCTATAATTCGTATTTAAAAGATTAATTTTACGTCTGGCTGAAATGCGCTTGATGGCTGGCAAGGAACAAATAAAGGTGAAAATTAAATCTAAGTCCCACTACGATGAGAAGGCAAAACCCTTCAATGGGTAAGTGGGAGATTATGCATACGTTTTAAAAGAGATCAGAACAAAAAAATTCGACTCATACTACAACACGCCTCACAAGATAGTAGAGAAAATAGGTAGAAACAACGTAATACTCGAAACACCCGAAGGCGTCAGAATTTTGAAACATGTCGACAAATTAAAACTCGCCCCCAATTATAAGATTGCCGAGGACGGCAAGAGTTCCTAAGAGGGCGAAAGAAACGCAAAAAAAGGAAAAATTTGCATAATTTAAACGATATTTAATTTCACTCTTTTTCGCATTAAATATACATGTGTGTATGTATGTGCGGATGCAAATATTAAATGCTACTAAGTAAATAATATAAAAAAAAGGTAAAGGGTCAATATACGCTATAGAATTAAGATTACTATTAAGAGCATAAGTAAACTAACACTTTCCTCGTTGTGGCTAATCCCGTAGTTTTAGAGCAAGTAGTATTAGAGCCCGTTAAATTTTTATTTTTCAGAGCCACCAAACATGAAAATCCTGGTTTTATTGACTCTCACTCTGAGATGCCTGGTTGCAAGCTCGGTGATTATGATTTAGAATATATAAACCCAAATCCCGGACTCTATTATGAGAAGTTGGATACTGTACGGATAGAGAAGGGTCATTGGCAATTCATAATCTATCTGGAAGTTGGCCGGTTGCTAAACTGGCATGTCCTTAGCATAGCGTGCGATGAAATGTCGCAAAGCCGCCCGCGCGCGCAACTTCAAAAAGGAGTTTGTTTACAGGTGCGCATTAGGACGACAATCGAGGAGCAACGACCTAGTCGCCTGTTGTTTTAACTATCAGTATTTTGATTTTCGAAGAACTAATGAATATTGATTTTATTAGATTGACGTGTCTGCGTACACGTAGATTTTCGTGTGTGAGTGTGAGTGACTGAGATTAATATAATTAAATGAGTTTCGGTTGAGATTTCGGAGGAAGAGGTCGGTTTTGAGTTTTCGGAGTTTCGTGGAGGTTTTCGAGTGATAGTGAGAGAGGTTGTTCGGGAGTTGTAATTTCTAATTATTGGTTTGAATATATTGTTATTGAAAATTAATCAAGTGTCTCAAATTATTTCTCAACCCTACGCAAATTCGTGTTGATTAGCCCAATCAATTACCGTGTTTTGTTGAATTATAAATTAATTGTTAGGTGCGCGGGCAATAAACAATAATTGTTTAAAACGCATCGTGACAAGCGTTAAACATCACCTATGAATACTGTGCTAATAGCGTGCATTTCCAGCACTGCCGCACGGCTTTAGATATGACTAACATGCGGGTAAAAGTAGTTGAGCGCCCGAATTTGCCAAAAGCAATTAGAAGCAAGAGATCAGCACACAGGCTTCGAGAACACACACGATTAAGGTGGGAGAAATTTATCCCTCTGAGAAGGTAGCAGTAGAGCGGTTAATCGACGTGGAGCCTCTCTGCCTGGACAATCACACCGGAGTCGAAGAGGAATCCGATCTACAAAAATTGCTCGAGTTAGTAGGAGAGCAAATGGCGGCGGTCCCAAAGGATAGTGGGAAATGCCCGAGCCTAATAGGTCACGAGAAGATAGTTTGGAAATGCCCAGGGATGCCCGAACTACCAAAAACGCAGCAAGAAGCGAGTAAGGAAAGCACTCACGAGAGCCCGCGGACTCGTAGACAACCGTTTCAAAGGGTCCGACATCCTACGAGACGACCTCTCGTCCTGTATAGGCCCGAAGAAGGAGACATATTCATTACCCGTCAAAGAAATAGAAAAATCAGATATGAAGCGCCCGACCTCCCTCGCACGTCAAGTTCGTAGGAGTTAGAGTAAGTAAGACCGCAGAGAAGACGACTAGAAAGCCGCAAGACCAACGCTGAGGTTAAAACGACAACCTTCATGAATCCCTTTTCACCCTTCCCATACCTATGTCGACTTGTGTTTTGTGGTAGCATAATTTAACGTTCGTCCACTAACCCCTTGTATAAAATAAATTAATAGTTAATGTATAATAATGCATGAAAGGAAAACCAACCCCCTCCACTATTTAAACTAATTTATAAATGTTCGTCTGTTATAGGAAGTCAACAGCAGCATCGGACGCGAAATGGACAGACTAAAGCTAGTCTACCGCGAGGAAAACAACGACAAGGCAATCGTATGTCTTGACGATGGAAGCATGACACTCGCTGAGGTTGGGATGGTGTTCGGGGCATTCGGCACCATCACTAAGTTAGAAGCCGGATTTGGAATAATTGGAGTAATGAAGTGGAGGACACAGCAGCTGCATCTCACACTCCGCCGACGACAGCCCGAGAGTGCCAAGAAAGCCGGTCCAGTGATGGGAGCTGAGTATTAGCCCTGGAGCTCGCAGCCTGCCGCATCACCCAGACGCCGGAATCACGCAGTCGGACCCGGTTGGAGTTACGAAGCCCAGGGACGTATGACGAAGCTAGGGCGCTAAGCCCAGCGGAGACCAGAAAAAGGAAATCCGATGAAACCCGACATCCAAAGCGAATGCCCGTTCGCCGAGAAGATACGCTTGAACCGATGCAGGTATTGGACGAGAAGGGAAGGCGTTTACACGTACATCTATCGCCGAACATCACTCGGGAGGAGGTGTACAATGCCTTCGTAGCGCACGGAGCGATCGAATACTTCCACATACCGGACACGAAAAACAAGGCTGTAGCTTTCATATGCTACGAACGCCCGGAGAGCCAGGTCTTGGCACTTGCCGACCAAGGATTGAAAAGGTTCGGACCGAAGGACCCAGCTTGCCAGGAGGTAACACGCTACCAGGGGCCGCTGAAAATGGTCCACTATTATTATGGCAAGACGGTCAGCGCCTTGAACTTCAAGGATCACAGATGGTGCTGCGAGTGGTAGAATCAAAAAGGAACGCCCGAAGAAGATACTCACGACCGTTATTTATGACTAGCGGATACTTCAAACCGCCTACAACACGAATCTGCATTAAGCGACTGGGTGGAGCAAGAATTGGAGGATATACGCCAGAAAAATCTCGCGGAGCTCCCGTCAATATGGAGGCACCTCGTCGACCCTCAGGAAGACAAGGAACCCTCACCAATTCCCGAGCACCTTAAAATCTACGACGTGGACTAAAACGCTTGTGTAGTAATAGTGAAGTGGTGTGGATGGATGTGTGTGCTGGAAAGGAATGGATGAATGCTGCAATAAGATATGTTGTAAGTTACTATTTGTACCATTAAGTTAAGACCTCTCTCTCTCTCTCCTGCGTAGGGTAGTTCAGTATTAAATTAAGCATTAGAGCCCGAAACGTCGGAATTTACTTTTGAATTGCAGTCGAGCCGCTTGCGACTTAGATTAATTTTTGTACCTTCGAGTTAATTTAGTTTTCGTGATTACGGTTTAAAAATATTTTACGGCTAAAAGAAATAAGAAAGAGTGCAAGCTTCTCTTGATTCGCTGGTTTGGAAAAGAAAAAGTGAATTAGAAAAGCGAACTAAGTGCCCGCAATTCTGTACTCTGCCTCGCACGGATTTACGAGAGCCGAAGCCCGAAGCAGAGAGGATCCCGAGGACACCGATGCGTTGCGCAGCGATCATCGATCCCGGCTACCCATAGCCATCGCCGACTAGGACTAAAAACAAAGTAAGATTAAGTACTATAATAGCTATTAAATTATAGAACGCGGATACTAATTAGTGGTTATTAATGCGTGTGGTTTTAGTATAGAGAAAGAGAAATAGATAACATTTCATCTATTCTCAAATTTTGAATAAATCGGAATCAACTGTTAAATCTTTTGCATCTGTCACGTAACGAGTGACTTTCACGGTTAGTCCCCGTTTTAGCCTGTGCCACTGCACAATCGCTGGGATAAGGCGCAAGGTGGTCTTTCAACTCGGTAAGGAGGTAACCGGCCTTCCGCGTCGCGAAGGCTGAAACACGTGCCGATAGATCAGCTAGTCTGATCTGCCTTTACGGTTTCTTGCCCTATCCCC
>JAWWEM010050312.1:0-11851 GCA_035582935.1 Ormyrus thymus
TTTTTGGTTTTGACAGTCTGTGGCGGTCTTACCAGACCGTATGATAATTTTTACAAAACTTTTTTCTCAGTGTAGTTCGATTAATTAAAAGGTACCGCAATGTCTTTAAATATATTTTTTGGATTATTTTATTTTATTTACATCTTTACTTTTAATTATTAATTAATTAATTTGACACAATTTCGTACCAGAAAAAGTGTAATACGAGAAAGTAAATTCACTCGCACAAAAAAAAAAAGAAATAAAAATTCGTCACACAATCTAATATTAAAAAACCCATTTCCAAGTATTTTCAAAGAGAAAACAGAGAGACAGCTCAAAATTCCAAAATCAATTAACCGTGAAAAAAAGCAGCGCGAGGCCGGGCCGAGCCGAGCCAAAGTTTAAAACTCGAAAAAATCTTGCCGGCCAGCCGGCATTCAACATTCATCTGAGCGGCGGCGGGACGCAGAGGAGAGAGAGAGAGAGAGAAAAAGAAGTGCAATTAAAATCTCACAGCCGAAAGCCCTCGAATTCGAGGATTAATTAGCGCGCGGCTAATGAAATTTCGCCGCGTTCGCGCCTCCCCGGAAGTGCGCGGCTCTTTTTTGGGAGTCGCATTGCAGGAGACGAGTCGGCAAGGGAAAAGTGAGCCGAAAATAGAAGCTGGGTCTTGTAGTAATACGAGCATGGCGTGCTTCGGGGCTATGAAGTGAGACAGTTATTTTTATTTGTCTCTGCTTTTGTCAAGTTGGCTCCCGAGATATTTCATCAGCTTGATGTGCCTCCGTAATCTACTGCATCGTTTTCGTGAAAATATTAAATTACTTTTTAAAGAAAAGGTATCACTCTATGCTTAAAATAAAAGGTTTGCGCGATAGATAAAATTTTTTTAAAGTTCAAAATATAGAATCAAGAAGTTCAAAAGCAAAACCTTTACAAAAATTTAGTATTATCGTGAAAGCATTAAACGTCGATTTAAAGCTCCGATTTCTGAATTATTAAAAAAATATAAAACAGAGAATCATTTAACCTCTCCCGCCATTTCGCATGCAGTTCCGAAGAAATAAAAACGAAAACTCTCGCACAGCAATCCGCCGATTTGCATGAAAGTTTCAAAGCTCGCTCTAAAAAACAAAAAAAAAAACACCCTCCACCCGCGGCCGCGTAAAATACAAAACTCGCACTCCGGTATAACGGCGAAATCTGCACCTCCTGCCACAGTTTCGGCCGCCCTTTTCACTTTCCCCGTCGGTTCGGTGCCGACCGCCCGGGACGAATGCATAATAAGCGTCAAGTTCGAGAATAACGAGGAGCGCGCGCGCGCGGCGCGGCCTCTGAATTATGCCGTCGTTTGTTTGCTCGGCCGCTGAATTTGCATTCGCGCGAGGGCATGCATGAGGGGGGAGAGGGTGGGAGACGCGAAGGAACAACAGGAATCAAAACGCGCCGCGGCTGCATAAAAACATGAACGGATATTTTGCGGACGTTTTGGCGAAACGCGCCCTGCGGGCGCAGTCGTCCGTTCTCCGAACGCCTGGCGTCGTTAATATTGATACGCTAAAGTTACCAATGACGCGACGAACGCTTGACGAGCTGTGACGGTCGGTTTCTTAAACAGAAACAAAGCTAATAATTCGATTTCCCCGGCGACGGGGAAGGAGGGGAGTGGGGGCGTTGCTCGAGGAAGCAAGAAAGCGGCGGAGCGCGCGGAAGGGAAATAAAAACTCGGCGAAACGTATCCGGGGGAAAGTTCAATTCTCCGCCTGGCCGTATTCCGGCGTTTACTACTGAGCCGCGCGCGCGACGTTTAATGCTCCCCGGGCGCGATCAAACTGAGATTACCATGTGTCGCCGCTCCTTTGCTTTTGCGCTCAAGTCGAGCGGGGAAAATATATGTGTGCGTGTATATATATATATATATATATATATAATTCGTCCGTAACGTAATCCGGCGACTTTCCCAGTGCGCTTCCGGCGTAATTGCCTTTGACTGAGCTGCGCATAATTTTCGAATTAGGATTAGTAATGCTTAGGATTTATTCGAGCAGATTTATAGAAGAGTGCGCCGTGATTGGAGCACTTCCCGAGTTCCGGCTTCGTGTAATTTAATTTTCCTCGCGATCTATATATGCAGGCTGATATAATGGTATCACTGAGAATCTAATTAAAATTATGCTAAACTACTTATTGCATTAGAAGTTCCGGCTTGGAGGTTATCGGGGGCTCGTATTAAGCGATTTAAATAATTGATCATTACCGCGAGTCGCCTGAGAGTACACTTTTTAAAACGCGATTAACGATCCACCCGCGAAGACAATTGAATTCGAGAAAAGTTTCTGCGAATTAAGTTAACTCCCTTACTGCCCCGGAACTTTCCTCGAAATTAAGACACCAATTAAAATGGTACACCGATCGGCCGAGATCGTTAATCCTCATCTCAGAGGCTGCAGCAGCTCTAAATTAATCGAGACGACGATGCAATAAGTAATAGTAATCTAAATACTTTATCCTTCAATTCAAGCCCCTTCCTCCGACTCCCCCCAAAAATCCAACGGACAATTCTCTCGGCGCGGAAATCAACTGCCCACCGAAAATTTCTCAAAATCCAGCAGCTCAGTAGCTCTCCCGGAAGATAACCCCGGAAGTTATCAGCGCAACAGTCAAAACAAACTTTGATCCGGTTTATCCTCGAGGGCTGACGAATTGCCGAGTGCAGGGTTGAAATCGGACTGCCGACGGCGTTTTGCGACTTCGGGGAGCTTGCCTGGTTATTACAAAAGGTGATCTCGCCCCGCGGAATCAGCGCTCTGCTCTCCGGAGAGAGAGAGAGGGGACGAGGATCCTCTCGCCGGGAGAGACTTTAGAGCGGACGAACTTTCGCGCTTTCGCCCTCCGTCTGCTGAAAGCTCCCGAGTTTTATTTCCGAGGAGCTGGATTTAGTGCGGCTTGTGTATAAGTCAACGATTTTTCGAGTAACGGCGCGACGTGCGTGATTTTTTTTTGTATCTTTAATTGGAAGGGTTTGTTTGCGCTGTGATTGCATTGGTGGAAATTTGAGAGTGTTCTGTGAAAAGAAATGTTGACGATGAATGGCCGTAACTTCCGCCATTAATAATTCCCTTATCAATATGTTTTTCTGGGAGTCAAAAAGCACTAAAATTCATAAAGGCGCATTGATTAATCGGTTTCGGATGTATCTCCATCAATCCCGAGTAATGCAGCTTTTCTTAGAGTAGCGCAAAAGGCGCATTCTATTTGAAGTCATTGAATCGCGGCGATTCAGGGTGAAATCCTTTACACGTTAAATTGAGACGGAGAACAATTTTTCATGACTAAAAAAGTTTGAAAGATCGATTCCGCGGGAAACTTGAGGAAAAAACACTGTTCAATCGCGCGGAGCAAATTGAATTTTTGAATCAGAATTTTTGAAATTTTAGTTCGCGAAATAATGTAAATTGATTTTTCTCTTCTGGAAAATTTAAAACCACAACACACTTTAATGTATCCGATAATATTTCTGAAACTTGAAGAACTAATTCGCATTTACTAAAAAAAGCAGTATTAAACTATATATACTTAATTTTCGCAAATATTACATTAATTATTGCAGCAACGTAAACCATTTACTTCAACGATTTACAGCGGTAACATAAACGTACGCGCGTTTCCGGCATGCAAACTCACTTCATAAAAACTTGCAAAATTTACGATTCTTTGTTTACTCTGTAACCCCGGCAAAAGCTTCATTTTCCCCAATACCCAGCAGTCGGGATAGAACCGCAAAAACGAGCGACCTGCGGCGACGGACGCGAACTGCATCAAAGAAGCCGGGGCACGAACTCGTTTAAATTGGCATTTCTCAATCTCCACCGCCGAGAAAATAATCAGCGAGCGGTGCGAGTCAAAGGCAGATATTCCGGCAAAAAAGGAAGAAAAAGGAGGAGCGGAATCTCTTGGAATTATGCGCCGAGTCTCCGCGCGCCGCGCAATTTAAAATGCACCGCGTTCGTTCCCGCGTCAACCTTTGAATCGTTATTCTCTCCGCGACTTCGAGCCCCAAAAGCGATTTGCGCCCCAACAAAAGAGAGAGAAATTGCAGCGACGCTTTCTACGTTTGGCGCCGGATAAACAATTTCCAGGGGTACGAGTCCGGGAAGTTAGTATCAAAATATAGAAATTAAAATAGAGGCGAACTCCGAGATTAAAGCTGCGAGTTTCTAAAGAATTCTGAAATTGTGTTGATTTTGCGAGTCTGTTTATTAAGGATTGCAATTACGGCCCCGAAAAATGTTCTCCGCAGACATTTTCAAGGTCTTTTTCTCCTTTGAAAAAAGAAATTCCAAATAAAACTACTCAAATAATCGTCCTCGAATCTAAATGAGAATCCGTACCCAAGTAAATTCGTAAAATTCGTCAAACGAATTCCGCCGCGGAGGCACTGCAAGCAAGAAACCCCGGGACCAAAAACGATCGTGCAAGATTCAGAGGGAGAAGCGCCCCGGCGCAAGAAGCTCTCGGCTCGCGCAAAGCGGATCAGGACTGCAGCCGCGGTGAAATGCCGAGAGGAGGGAGGCAGACTCACTTGCCCAGTCGGCCGTCGCGCGTTCGTACGCGCGCAGATCGCGACGGCAGCGGCGACGGCGCTATTTACTCTCGGCAGAAATTACAATGTCCATTACGGCGAGCATCATCCTTCCGGTTTGCGGTGTGCCGTCGCGCGGCCGCGTGACCCGGGCAGAAATTTCAATTTCGCCGCGGGACGCGACGTCAACTCTCGCGGCGGCGGCGGCGGCGGCGGCCGGGGAGGCTGCCCCGTGAAATTGCACGCGCACGATTCCGGCGAGCTTTTTAATTGTCGGCCGGCGCAATTGCGGAGGGCAAGGAGAATTCGAATCTTTCGCTGGCCGCGCTTCCGAACGCTGATTTCGAGGAGAGGGTACTTGGAAGACGGAAACGATCTTGTTTAACAACACCCACTTACTTACTTCTATCCCTCTAAAAAAAATCGTTTACAAGCGCCCCTCGGAGAAAACGTTCCCTTCGTATACCTGCGCACGCGTCGTAAACCCGGGCTATTGAATAAAAATCCGCTATGCAGCTCACGTTCCCCCCACAAACCCCGCTGCAAGAGCGCGCGAAGCTCCCGAATCATTTGAATATAACCCTTTAAACCGAACATTTGGCGACGGGAGAGGACGTCGCCGGACGCGCATACACGCATCAACGGCGCGACCGTCGCATCTCGAGGACGCGGCGCGCGCCGGGGAAAGGGCTCGCGCTGCAAAATTTCGGCTTCTTCTGCGTAAGGGGCTTGACGACGCTTGGCGCCGGTGGATTTCGGCCGAGGCCCTCGCCGGGCTTTGCTCGATCAGCGAAGCCGCGCGCGCGCCTGCGGGGGATCTGCTTCGAATTATTTTCCCGAGTTTTATATGTATCGGGGCTTCGAGCTTGTTTTTGAATTGCGGACGCTTCGTTCTCGTAATGTTGCCGATGGAGACGGTCGCGTGGCTTTATTGTTTGAGAATGCGCAGCGCAGGGAAACGTATTAATCGCGGCGTGAGGATCTGGGAATAATTCATTCGTGCAATATGAAGGCGCGCAAGATGGAGAAGCTTTTTTCGTGCGTCGTAAATTACGGCAATGAAATTCGCAAGTCGCTAAGCGAGAATTTCATTCTCTCCGCCTCAACAAATCTTTTCGTACAACTTGGCGCTTTAATGATTTTCTGCAGTTGAGAAAGAAATATGGAATCAAAACTGTGGGCACGATAGCAATATATTATTTATTTTGCCGCTGCGATGATATTGGCGAAACGTGAGTCGAATTAATTATTAGTTCATCAAAGTCTCGATTCCATTTTCCACCTTTTCCGCTGTTCGGCACGATAAGATTTACTCGTAATAAATTCGATAAAAAAAAATGAAATGAAGCATTATAAAAAATAATAAAATGATTAAAATGCAAAAACTCCTACATTTTTTTTATTGTAGCTTTAATTAATATAAAGTAAGAATTTCATATATTAAAAAATTTTAATTAAAACTAATTCAAACGCACCTCATTTTCTTTTACACTTTTGTACTTCGGTTTTCTCATTTAAATTTTGGTCCCATCCTATCCGTAGAAATAATATTCAAAAACAAAAAATTTACATCCAAAACAAAAAAAAAAAAAAGAAAACAATTAATTCCTAAAATTTGGAATCCACTATTTATTTCTTCGCAAAATCCAAAGTCCCACAACAGCATATCTAAACTCCATTTTACGCATGAAACCGTTAATACCCGCCCGGCAGTGCCATCAATAATCAATAATTCATCAGCAAGCACCCTTACGTCCTTAAAAACATAATTCACTCGGAGCGTAAAAATTTATAGACTCCCTCCGCAGATGCTCTCCTCCTTACCATAAACCGGCCTCGGCTGCCTCGCTGCAGCCTATAAAGTCGCGCGCGCGCAGCTCCCGACGAACTCCCCCCTCGATACATCCGGCGGCCTTCTCTAAGGTCACGGGGGCGAGAGAGAAAGAGAGTCCCGGGAGGCCGATTACGAGGCTGGATTACGAAAATTCGCAGGGAGGCTTTCTCCCCGCGGCGCGGCGGCGATCGAGCCTTTGTGCGTCGAATCACATTATAGTGCCGAAATCGGCTTTGACTCTTTTTCCCTACTTTTCTCTATTCGCCACTCTCTTTCCCCGCGGCGTCCGCGTCGCTCGTTTGCTTTCATTCTCCCTTTTGAATCCGCTGCCATCGACGGCCCGGTCCATAGGCGGTTTTGGATTCGGTCTATTTTCGGTTTGTTGACGAGATTCCTTTCAGAGGAGGTTCGTTTAATTAGATTTGGCGTTTCAAGCCGTGCGCTTCGAGGGCTGGAATTACAAGTGCGAGGAAAATGAAAGAGACAGTCGTAAAAATCATGTAAATTGGTAAAAGCTGCGTTTTAACCTGTTCAAAATGATGTCACTGCAAAGTACAGTAAAATATTTGGAATCTACATGATTTGTGTTTTAAATAAAGATTATATATGAGTATATTTATGTTCTATTTTTGTTCTATTAAAAAAAAACGAAATATTATTACACAACGTGTAATAAAATTTATTCTCGTAAAGTATTTCTTGTTAATAAAAAAGTTTGTTATTTGTTGCTCCACTGTTACTACATCATGATCATCAGCTCAACTCATCGACAATGAATATTTAAAACAATATTTTTTAATAATAATATTTATTAATAATCCCGGGCAATTACGTTCAGTAGATAAAAATTCTAATAAAAAAATAATAAATTCCTTTATCCGAATTTTTCAATGTACTAATGATAATTCTTTATTTGTTTTAGGTAAGCGACGCTGAAAATATATCATCAACTCGTTAAAACTAACATAACATCCTAGAAAGTAAGTACTTATTGCCTGCAAGATATCGCAATGAGCCTCAAAATTCGCGGCTTTGTCGCTATCAATCTCGAACGAACGCTCCTTATTCCGACTCTCTCGCAGCACGCTGAAACTTTGAATCTTATTACGAAATTTCTGTTATCTCTCGGCAATTTAATCCACCGTAAAAGATTTCACGTCACCCTCGCAGGCGACTCCCCCTTGAATCCAGAGCGGGAGCTCCGAGGCGGCGGCGGCTGATTTCGCCTTGTTTCGCTGGCAGCGAATGCAAGCGGCAACAGCAGGAAAGCCATTAGTTGCTCGACACGCCTCGTTACCTCCTTAGTTTCTACCTCCGACTTTCCTCCTTCCGCACTCCTCCCGGCGGGTTTTGCTCTCTGGTGTCGTCGCTTTATAATTTTCGCGCTATGATTATGTGCCGGCGTTCGGATTAACGCGCAAGGATCAAAGCTGCCTGGGCGCGAGCCTTCGTTTTAATTGATGAGAAAGTTTCCTCGTCTGGTGCTTGTTCGCCGAGAGATTAGAAGCAACGTTAGGAGCAATTGTGCGCGTTCGGAAGTGCTTCCACGGAGTTAATGAACAGGTTTGTTTGGACAAATTTCGAGTGTCGCTTCGAAGTGTTACTCTTTAAATTTAATTCCTTTTTTCGGGTTCAATTAATTTATAACGTAAAAATTCAGGAAGGGTATTTATTGAAAGAGCCCTTTTCTGAACGAAGTCTAACGTTATTTAAATAAGATCAAAATTCACGCAAATCACGTTTTCAACCAAGTTTGTACAATTAAATTTTCCATCCAATTCCAGAGCCAACGGGCAAAGTTTACTACACATCCTTCCGATCCACCTTGAATAATCAACAACCGAATCGCATCCCAATCTCACCTCGACAATTCAAAACCTTTCGCGAACTTGCAGGCCACCCCCCCCCCCCCCCCGAGCAATATTCATCCGGCGCATTGTATATATGCGCTCTCGACTCGTTGAGATTTCTCCGATCGTATTCGGCTGCGCTTCCCCTCTTCTTCGCGGGATCTCTCCCGAAAGAATACTCGCCGCGGTAACTGGCCGGATTTTCCGGAATTGCCAGGCGCGCAGCAGCCTTCCATTAGGCCTTTCTCCATTCACGGCATACGGCAGCGGCGCAAAATCAAATAGGACTCGAGATCGCTCGGAAATGGTCGTTCCGGCGAGTTCCCCGGATGTATGTAGGAATTGCAAAGGTTGTTTAGCCCGAGGAAACGAAAGCTCGAGGGCAGATATATATATATATATATATTGCTGCGCGCCGAGGAATTGAAAGCTTTAAAACGCGACGCGGGACGAGAGGTTGCCGCGATCCCGGCCCTCGATCATCTCCCTCGATTGGCCAGACGGACTTCAGGGGTCGTCGAACTTTGACGAGTCGCCGGTCCTCGACGAGGATGGACGTTTCTTTGTTTAAAACGACTTGCTGCTCAAGATTCAAGTTTATCGCAAAGGCGTAAAATTAAATTGGTCAGCTCTTTGAATTAAATGGCTCGCTTCTCTGGGGCTGTGCAGTAAAAGCCGCAGTCTGCATTACAAAGTCGTCTAATTTCACATTTTGCGCTGTAAAACGCGCCGGCCTATGAAAACGTCAGCGTCCTGTAAACTGCACAGATAAAAAGGCAGCGTCGTTAAACGCGAACGACTTCAAAGGCCCGGGCAAGCGTGCATGAAAAATACTGAGAGCAAGAAGCCGCGTTACGGCGGCATCTGCATCGTCGCAGTGATATTTCCAACGAGGGGAATAAGTAGCACGTGTTTTTTTTTTAAACCTCGAGCTTTCTCGAAAGAGATATTCTGGAAAATTAAGAAAAATTTTAATACTCCGAGCCCTCTTGCCTCTTTAATAAGTAACTAAAAATTATGCAACACTTCTCCGACCAAAATAATCCTGAAAAAAAAAATCCAAAAATCAAACTCCAATTACCAGTCCAATAAGTGACCCAACTGCCATCCCAACGCACTTAAAGTCTCTCAGCTACAAAAATTATCGACCGGAATGCATTCTAATCCGGCGCATCAACGGCGGTGTAGGCGATCGCTAAGCGCACCGAGCCGTAAAGCCACAGCCAATTACCCGGAATCTCGGCTGCGCCTCGGAATATCAGCTCTCTCCGTCTCTCTCTCTCTCTCTCTCTCTCGCCCCTTAAAAGCTTTATATACGAAGAGGCAGCCCCGTAAAAGGTACATGGGGCTGTATAACTTCGAGCCGTATAACTCGTCGGGAGCGGCGATTCTTCTCTCCGGGCGGCGCGGCGACCTCTGCCAAGTTCGGACGACCTACTTTCCAAGGCGGACGGTCGAAGGTGCGACCGGGCCTGGGATTCGAAAGGGAGAGATGCGTACCGGACGCGGATCGGCGCTTCAATTAGCGAGGTGGTAATGGGTCGGGGATTGATGGTGACGTTTTGATTCGTTCCGCCGAAGTTGTTGGTGCTGCGGGCTGTATTTTATTGTAGCGTTTTTATTGACGCGGCTGAGGAACTGTCCGCCGGGGCGACGATTTAGGTTTTTTGCTGGGATGGATTAGAAGACAGTTTGATTTTGCTGATGAGATTGCGAAATGACTTTTTTTGTAACTCATTTATTGAAATTTTTTAATTATTTTTTTCTTCACGCAAACGTTAAAATAACGGAAAGCTTTATTTAATAATTATAGGATATATTTTTAAAAATTCAAATATATAAATTAAATAAATTAATGAAATTTATCAGATACTAAAAGGAAATATAAAAGTTATATTCGTACTGATGAATAATAATGCTTTTACAATAAGCAGTGCATCATTATTCCAATTAAATTAATTAAACCCATATCGGGAGGCTGAACAAATTTATTTTAAATGCTATTTATTAACAGCCTTATCGTTTAGTTCTGTATATGAAAATTTTAAATTATTACCACAATAAATAAAAAATATTTAAGCTAAACATTAATTAAGCATCATATAAATTAGACACGATTCGTTGAATCTCATCATCCAATTCCAATTATCTGCAATCGTAAAAAAGTCTTCCAAATCTAATTTTTCAAAAACAACCCCCCCCTCCCCACACACACACACCACAATAACCACAATCCACACCGCGCCACGTGATGCAATTATTCATGCCGGTCAAAAAACCGAGAGCTATCGCCCGGCAGTTGATCACCGACGTATTTTAAATATCTCCGGCCGGATTGAAGGCAGCGCACGTAAGTTTGCGACGCGCGTCGCATCGATCACTCGGCGCGCGGAGCATAAAGAAAGTCGCGATTGAGAGATTGGGACGGCTCGACAAATTGCGCGCCAGAAAAAGAGAAACGGAGCGAGACGCCGATGCGCGGAGGCTAAAAAGTCGCCGCGGGCGATAAGTTAAGCAGAGCCGCGATAAGAGATCTCTTTTTTAAGGCTGCACTGCTCTTGACTAAACGTTTGAATTTGAAAATTATTCTTGTAAACGGAAAGTAAGGAGAAACGAGCGGCGCTCGATCGAAAATATCAAATACTACGTACATCTTTCCGCGCCGTAAATGCACGGGTGCTGCAGGAGGAAAGCGAAGATAAAGTTTTCCTAATTACCTGTACTAATGGGTGCAAAGCGAACCGCATGAATATGCGTCATGCGTCGACTTTATCTACCTTCCCCGCAATCGCGTTTGCGTGCGCGGCTGCAGTCCCTGTGTCGGTTTATATGAAAAATTACGAAGCCTTTATTCCCCCCCCCCCAGCGGTAACGCCTGGAAAGGTCGAAGAATTCAGGAAACCTAGTGCATTACTTTTCTGCGCGATATAATAGTACACAGTCTCGCTCAATGATCAATCTCCCAAGTTACCAAATAATAATTTCTCGAAAAGCAATTGTTCTTCTCAAGGCAATAGTTCCCCGCCGCGATATCGCCGCTTGTTAACAACAACCGCGCGCGGCCGGCAGAAAAAACCGGCGGCCGACCATTGTAAAAGCGTGTTCGAAGGGCAAAAAAGAAAAGGAAAAAAAGGAGAGAAATCCTTTTGTGCAGAAAGCCGGACGACAATAACAGCGGCGGCCGCGGCGGCAGAAATCCGTAAAGAGCTTGTAAAGGACGGGCGCGGGGGGGCGGAGAGGCCGGAGAAAAAGGAATGGGTGGAGCGGCGCGGGAGAGGCAAAATAATAACGGGGCCGCCGGTGAGCCGCGACGCGAAAAAGCGACGAGTCCGAGGAATTCCGATGCCGTAAATCTCGGAGGGGGGAGGGGGGGAGTTGATAAAGCTCGCCTGCTTCCCTCCGATTTCGGCGCGCCCCCTTCTCATTGTGTTTGCCGCTCGCTCCTTCTTCCTTACTGTCTCCGATAGTCGCCGCAGGTTACTCTTCTTCCTTTCCACTTTGCGCGCGCGAGGTGTCCCTCCCCATTCTTACACTGAGAAAAATGTTATATCAAAATTTATTATAAATTTACCAAAAATTACTATATTTTATGATAAAGTGTAT
>JAWWEM010050313.1:0-11847 GCA_035582935.1 Ormyrus thymus
GGCTTAATTTTAGGTTTAAATCAATCAAAGCGCCCTCCAGGTCGGATTCCAAGGAGTTCATGATTGCCCAGTCGCTCTGGGATAACAGAGAGAGAGAGAGATTGAGAGAGGCAGCAGCGGCGGCGGCGAAAAGGGGGCGATCCGAGCCGGCATGAACCTCGGGAGAAACACAAGTTGCGCAACGCGCGCCGCACGGAAATAAGTCGGCTCGACGCCGTAGGAGCCAGAGTCGCCTGGACGGCCGTTCGATTATAGGCTTTACGGGAGAGGGAGTTGAACGGACGGCCGCCGTGCGGAGCTTTTCATTATTTATGCGGGAGGCTATCGATCGGATGTGTGTGCGTCTTAACGGGTCACCATGCTGCTAAAAAAAGAGCCCGCGAGAGCTCGGCAAATATTAGCGCAGCGCGCTGCCCGGCTTCGTGCATCATCCGCATACGTACGAAGACGGCGGCGAGCCGGGAAAGTTTTTTTCGCCGGCCTCTCGAGCGCGCAGGTTCGGAAATGATTAACGAGCTCCGCTGGGCTTTAAAATGCGAGATTTCAAGGTGGCTGCCACTATTTTCAAAGATTCAAGGCGACGATATAGCTATTTTCGAGCTGCGCACGAGCCTAAACGAGTGCTCCGTGTCGCTTCGCTGAATTAATCAGATAAACATCATAACAAAGTTATCAAAGCTCGTTGAGATAATTTACTCGACAATAATCATCAGCCAAATGTTCGCCTTCGAAGCCCCAACAGCCCGATCGAGTGTAAACACAAATACGGAGCAAGAAAGACTTTGAAAAATCCAGCGAAAATCCTTCCATCCTGTCGTCTACTTATCCTATTAATCACCGGCACACCCGCCCGCCGGCTCTTTAAATAAAGAAAACCAGTTCCTTCCCCACCTGTGCGTCAAAGGCCTCTCTCTCTCTCTCCTTAGCGACGAAAAAGCCAATCGTCGATCTCTGCGCGGCGCAACCTTTGTTCCCCCCCGTGGAAAAAGGATCTCGCTGCACGCCGGCTTTCTCGGAAAAGCCCTCTCGGCGCATCTCCGCGGAGAAAAATGAGGGGGAGCCTAGGCGAACTGCGCAGTTGCCCGTTCCCTCGCCCCTTCCGTTCCATTTTGCCTTTGTTGCTCGCGGCGCAGCGCTCGGGACAATGGGGAAATCGCGCGGCGGCGGCGACGGCGTGAGTTTTCCTGGCGCGCCGAAACGAAGAAAGCCGCCCGAGCGAGCGGCGCGGGAGCAGTAGCTGCGGCCAAGTACTGCTGCCGCCGCAGCTCATTTCGTCATCTCTCCAGCTGATGGAATAAAATGTCCCCTTCCCCTCCCCCCCCCCACCTCGCGGCGCGGGCCGCGAGTTTAAATACCCGGGCTGCAGCGTTTTTCCTTTGTCCTCCCCGTAGCCCAGCGGAGCAGAGATACCTCGTCTCGTAGCGCCGCGAGAGACGAAGTAGGCCACGCGCAGGCTTTCTGTTTACACTCGCAATTTTCAGGCGGCCGCCTCGTCAATCGCGCCGGGAACGAGGCATCAGCGGTTGCCGAGCCGGAGAGAAGGACGCCGATAGCCGCCGCGTCGATGTCGTGTCGTCATGAGCAGGCCAGCTGATGCGCGAAAATGGCCGTCGCTGGCCTGTCAGCTGAAGCGGCCGCCGACTCGGCTGGCCTCCCCGTTCGCCGCGGAGCGTCGACATTTTCTGCTCTGGGAGCCGGTTCCCGGCTTTTCCGGCGTTTCACGAGCGAGGAGAGGGCCGGCGAGCTTTACTGCGCATCGCCGGGCTAGCTGGCTTTGTCGCCGGTCGCGCATGCGCTCCGCGGGTTTCGTCACCCGGCTTCTTCTTGCTCTCCGTCCCTCTCTCTCTCTCTGTCTCTCTCGCTCGCTCCGCCGTGTTGTGCCCTCCCCTCCCGGGTCGAGAGCGCGAGAGCCCAGCTGACGCGACGCAAAACATTCGCCTCGCCGAGCGCTAATAAACAAAGGAAGCTACGCCGCGCATATAACGTGTTGCGCACTTTCTTCATCGCTCGCCCGGCTCCTTTCCCTTCCGCCCCCCGATCCGGCGGCTAACTTTCAGGAAAAGCCGGGGAAAAAGGAAGCGAGGACGCGGCTCGCGGCGCTTTCCAGCGAGCGTCGGCGCGGCGGTGGGTTTCCCTTATTTTTTTCTTTTTGAGAGAGAGAGAGAGAGAAAGAGAAACGGAGAGAGCGTTAATGAAACGCCTGGATTTGCATGTTTATGCGCATTGTTACGGGCGCGATTGATGCCACGGACGCCGAGATGCTAGCAGACGGCGAGGTTGTATACAAACAGAGCGCGCTGCGGGAGTGGTGAGCGAGCAGCACTGTTATGACGCTCGCTTCGGCTTCTATCTCCCTCTCTCTCTCTCTCCCGCTTCTTGCGCGCGCTCGACCTATTGAGAGAGAGAGGAGGAAGTGCGCGTAAAGCGGCGTATACTTGCACGGCGGCCTCTCGCGCTCTCTCTCTCTCTCTCTCTCTCTCTTCGCGGCTCGGTGCGTAGCTCTCGAAAAATCTTTAAATGCCGCTGACGTGTGAAGGCAGCGGCGTTTAAAGACCGGCCGGTATACGAGCCTGACGTAAATCTCCTTGTTTGATAAAAATAAATCTCACTTGACTCTCAGCGAGCTCTGCCTCGGAACAACGACGCCTGTTAGTAATCCATTTCGCGCGACGCGTCACCCAGGCTCAAGAAAACTTCTCTTCGACTGTCGTACGACGGCGCGAGTCGGGAGCCTATCGTTCGGAAGAAGGTCTGGCGGCGAGAGGCGAGGACGAGCGGGGAGTGCGCGCTCGTTTAAATGGCCGGTCTCGCGGTGCAGCGCCTATTTTTCGGCCGGGCAGGCTAGGAAAAGAGCAACAAAGCTGCTCGGCAACAGCGAAAAAAGCGCCGCAGGCAGGCGAGCCGGCCGGCAGGCCCGCGCGGCGATCGGGCTGGCTCGGAGTCAAAATAGAAAAATTCCGGGCCCCTTTCTGCCCCTCCGGTGCCCCGGTGCAGGAAAGAGACACAAAGGAAAATGACTAGAGAGCGAGCGAGAGAGAGAGAGAGAGAGAAAAGAAAAGTCTTGCGTTGCAGCAACAGCAGGCAGCAGCAGCAGCCAGCAGCCGGTCGAGTGCGCGCGCCGGCCGGGCAGAGCGGCGTAGTGGGGCTTGGGGAGCCGCGGCCGCCCGAGCGGGGATGGCCCGGCGACCAATGGCAGTAAGTAGGTCAGGGCTTGGGGCCAATGGGCGCTCGGGGCCGGGTCACGTGGCTTTGTTGTTATCTATCAGCTGTTTTTCCCGGGCGGGCGGGCCGGCCGGCGGCGAAAGGAGCCGAGAGCAGCAGCCCGAGCGGCATTCCCTCGCGAGCTTCTCTCTCAGTACCTCCCGGCTCGCGCACAGCTGTGCGTCGCACACCTCTCTGTTGTCGGCCGCCCCCACCCTGCCTCCACCGCCACCGCCGCCACGCGCACTAAGCGCACTCTGCAGGCTGACAAAGCTCTAGAGAGAGAGAGAGAGAGAGGGAGAGGCGGAGAGAGAGAGAGAGGGCAGCCGCAGAGGCCCGAGCGGGGAAGCTACACGCATAGTCTTCGCTCAGCCGGCACCGGGACAAGGTCTCTCGCATCTCCCAGCATCAGCGGAACAGTATTGCAAGTGCATCCTTCGGAGGGAGCATGCTAGATCTGTTCGTCGAGGCACACTGGCCGGTTATGCGAACGTTTTGCTCGAGCAGTGCGCGGGTGAAAGCTTGACGAAGCCTTAAGCAGTAGAGAGCAGTGCTCGAAAAGACTTTAGAGACAGACCGGGACTCGGGCCTTGCTTCTGACTTCGCCGGCAACGAGCGGAGGGTCGGGCAAGCGGGCAGGGAGATCGGTCGCTCTCATCTTCAAGACGGATAAGCAGGAGCAGCAGCCGCTCCAGCGGCCAATGGCCAGACGAAAGAGACGCTACCAGCGCATTCCCCTGCAGCCGGCGAGCAGCGGCGGCAGCCACACGAGCACCAGCACGAGCAGCATCAACAGCAGCGGCAGCAGCAGCGGCAGCACAGGCAGCACCGGCAGCACCTGCAACACCGGCAACTCGGCCGGCAGCAACATGTCCTCGGGCAAGCGACTGGCCAAGCGCAGCATCATCGGCACCCGGGTCTGCGCGCCCGGCGACGACGGCAAGTACTACAGCGGCGTCATCAGCGCCGTCAACACGCCGACCTCGCCGCAGCAGCCGGAGCTCAACGGGCTGACCATCACGCCCAACACCCGCTACTCGGTGCTCTTCGACCCGGTCGCCCTCGGCTCGCCGCCGAGCTCGCGGACCGACTTCTACGACCAGGACCTCATCGGGCCCGGCTTCGGCAGCGTCACCGGCGTCAAGCTCGTCTCCGGGCAGAAGGTCTACCTGACCCACAACGGCCGGGAGATCAACGCCGAGGTCATCCACCACTGCGAGGAGGAGGAGGAGGTGCTCGTCGCCTTCAGACCCTCCGGCCACGAGGTAAGAACATCTCCGTCTTGCCCTTTACCCGACGTTCTGCGAGCGAAGCTGCCCGTGCTGGGGGAGCGTTCCGGGTGTGCATTCGCCGGCTGCGTCGCTTCCGAGACGCTCGAGATCTAGTGCTGACCGTGGCTTGGGCAGGTTTGCACCGAAAAAGTGCTTTGCCAAAAAACTGGATCTTCGAAAAATCGAAAAAAAAAAATTGCGTCCCCGGAAGATCCGGTTGCATCTCGACCCTCCTGAAAATTCGAGCTGACAAAGAAAATCGCAGGCCGAGGGGGGGGGGGGGGCGAATCGATCGCTTTTCCTCGCGCGCCAACAAAGCCTCGCTCGCCGGTCGAAAAGCGCCTCCCCCCCCTCCCCAGCGGCGGTCGCATCCGCGCACTCGGCGCGTTAATCAGAAAACTTAATTTTCCTGACCTCGTTACCCTCGGCGTCGGCCGCTCGGTGGCCCATTTTCTCGGCGCGCATGTGCAGCGGAGCCTCTGCTTTCTTTCGCGCTCGTTCGTCCTCTCTTCCCTGCGCCGCTGCGTAAGAGCGCCCAGCAGGAATCGGCCGCGAGGAGGGGTCCGAGTGAAAGCGGCCTCTCTGGCTCTCAAGGCCGGATTAGGGATTTAGGGCCCCCGTAGATGCGCTCTCTCGAGCCAGCTACCTGAGAGAGCCGCAGTGCCGACCGGCGTGAAAAGCGCGCCGAACAGCAGGGACTTTCCACGCAGAATGCAGCAGCGGCAGCGGAGAGAGGTCCCGCTACGTGGGCGCGGCTGCCGAGCGTAATGAGCGGCTTTGCTCTCGGCGAGGCACGCGCGAGCAGCAGGTGTGTTGTTGCAGCGCGTCGCGCTCTCCCGACTCCTCTTCCCCGCTCGTACAAAGGCTTCCGCGCGGGCCTAGCCGCGATTTCTCCCGCGGGAGATAGTCGTCGTCTCCCTGTACGCCGAAGATCGCCGATAACGCGCCTGCGATCGCCGTGCTCGCGGCCGCGAGCTCCACCCCAGTTCTCGGCGCGTCCCCCGCCGACGTTCCGCATCCTTCGAACGACGGGACGGATCGGCGGGCGCGTTCGGGGAATCCTTGCGTAATTAGCGCCGAGCGCGCGGGTCCGCGATCTATTTCTTTGCTGCGCTCGGAGCGCGCTCACGTATCGGATGATCGCGGCTCTATGTAGGGGTCGGCCGGCCGGCACGGAAATACCTGCCCGAGCGGCTTGGTCGCCTCGCTCTCTCGCGCGTGTTCGAAATAATGACCGCGTTTAACGGTTGCGCTGCCCGTGTCAGTGGCGCGCGCGCGCTGCACTCCTCCTCGTCCAGCTCCGCGATTGAGCAAGAGGCCAAAGATAGAACGGAGCCGGCCGGCCGGCTCTCTCGTGCGCGTAAACAGAGCCACCTCCCAGCCTGAATCTCTCCCCCCCCCCCTCCCCGAGCGGCAGAAGAGCGCCCTCCCCGCGTGGGCGGCAAGTGTCCTGGAGACATTATGTCAGACTCGGGTTGCGCAACCGAGATACATGTATTCCGAGCAATTGCCAATTAGACACTTGTCGAAACGCGCGGCTTTGTTCGCGCGCGAGTCAATGTTAGCGGCGCGAGCGGGCGCGCGCTCGCCCGAGAGAGGAGCGGGGAAGTAGGTCGGATCGGCGTAGGTCAGCCCCGCGATGCAAAAGTGAGAGTAGGCGCAGCGAGCACGGCGAGCGCTCCGAACTAGAACGGATCGGCCTAAGCGACCAGCGTCATCTCGGAGGCCGGCCGCAGCTGCCGCTGCCGGCTTGTCTTTCGCGATCGCCGGCACCGCGCGAGTGTACGGATGCGCGCTTTTTTCATCCGTGTCAAGAGCGAGCGGCCGTTTTTTCTTTCTTTTTTTTTGTATCTCTCAGCGCTTTCGGCTTCCGCGAAAGTCGCTGAAAATGTCGTTTCCCTCCCCCCCCCCTTCCTCTCACAAGCGACCGAGAGCCGAGTTGCGCAACGCTTATCAAGCTTTTTGCGCCGCTCGCGGCTCGATAAAGAAATTTTCCCGTCATCGTCCTTTTTTGCTCGGCAAGGCCAAAGTCGCGCCGCGGCATTTTCCGCTGATTCGCGCGCCTCTCGGTAAAGGACTGGTCCCGGGCGCGATTGGCGTCGCGTCGGAGATTCGCGGGCAGGCAGCCGCTGCGCAGAATCGGACGCACATCACACACGGATGCCGGAAGCTCGGTGCCCCCGGCTCTCGAGGGGAAGAATCGAGGAGCCGAGCCCGATTTGCCGCGTCGCGCTTTTTCCGCGAAGGCTGGGAACTCGAGGAGCGCAGGGGGCGATCGCGGGCAGCTGGAAGGCGGCGGTGTGGCAACGCGTGTCGAAAGGCACATCGCAGGCAGTTTAGAAATCAATGGCTCGCGCCGGCGAAATGCAGCTCGAGGGCACGCGGCTCTCTTGCGACACGCGCGCACGTACACCGTCGGCCGTAATGGCTTATGAAAATTTTCACTTTTCTCGCTCGGGAGTCTAACGCGGCAGTCTCCCGCGCTCGTCGGCGCGGGGCTTTGTTCAACGGAACTCGGACGTAGGTCATTGATAGGCACGGAAACGGCCGCGAGCGAGCCGTCACTCGCCTTCCCCCCGGCCCGCGGCGAAAGGGAACCGGAAGCGCAGCGCCGCCGGAAGTCCGGCTCGCGCGCGCGCTGACTTTCAGCTGGAAAACTCGATCGGCGCGCGGCACGGCGCCGCGCTCGTCGAAGAAAGCCGGCCGACGCTCGGCCTTGCGCTTCCTCCAAGTGCGCGGCCCGCGCGCTTATCGGCGAGAGCTGTTTAAATGCCTCTCGCGCGAAACGGCAGATAAAAAGGCTCTGCCTTCCGAAGTCGCGCGGCATAACTGTAAACAAAGAGCGGAGCTCGGCGCGGATAATCGTCCGTGCAAGGCTGCCGGGCTCTCGGCTCGCCTATCGATGCCCGCGCGCTCGATCGGAAATTCGATATCGATACGGTCCAATTGCTCGCGAGAAAAGGAGAGGCGAGCCGGCCGGCCGGCGAGGCTTAGGCTCCTTACACAACGAGCTCACTTTTCTTATCGTTCGTGACGCGAGTCGCTCTGGAATTTCGGCCGCTCGGAGATCTGAGGCGCGCACTTCGCCGAGGCCGGGACTCGGCCCCGGCAGCCCGGCCGTCCACGCACCGCGGCGGCTCGGAGGAGCGATCCAGTCCTTTCGCCAGCTGGTGAAAAAAGCGCAATTACGCTGCAGGGATTGAGTAACGGCATTGTGAACAGCTCCTAAGCGGAGCGGAGAGCGCGCCGGCAGGCAGCGCGCTTTGCTCGGCCGCCGAAAGGAGGTCAGTGTGTCAGGCCGCGTGTGTCCGGGGTACTCGGCGGCAGCGGCTCCGCTCGCTCGCGCACACGTATTTCCCTTAAGCGGCGGGCGCAGAATTTGATTGCGCAAGCGGTGCGCGGCCCGGCCGCCGCTCTGCACGCTCTGCCGTGAAAGTACGCCGCGCCGCCCGGAGAAAAATCATACGTACAGCCGGAGCGCGCACTTTCTAGCCCGCCATATGGCGACGATTGATTTATCGCGAGCGCGCGAGCCCGTAAAGTCAGCTGTAGGAGCTTCCCTCGCGCGCGGCGCGCTCGCTCGCTCGGCTTTGCGCAACCCGCTGCTCTCTGATATAACGTTGCAACACGAAGAGCGAGCTTAGAGAGAGAGATGGAGAGACTTTTGAGAGGCGGCTCTTTCTGCAGCGAGAGTAAGAGTGCCCTTGCGCCGCTCTCTTGCGGCAGCCTATAATAGGAGAGGAGAGAGAGAGAGAAATGAAATTTTATTTGTAGGTGAGCTGCCGCCGTTGCTGCTGCGCTCGCGGCTCAAGGTCCCCCGCAGACAATGAGAGGCCTAGCTCGGCCTGGCTCCTTGCGCAAGATCCCAGACATTGCAGCCGCGCCGAGAGCGCATATTGACCAAATCGCATTATCGAATATTGCGCGCCGTGCGCTATCGTGAAAATTTCCATTTTATCGAGCCGGGAGATAGTAATCTCGGAGATAACGAGGGCTCTCTCTATCTCTCTCCCTCGTCATTGTTTCGAAAGGCAGCAAGAGCCGCGGCTCTGGTTGGCGCGCGCCTGGAAAAAACGATAACTTTCGTCGCCGCGTCGACGGCGAGGGAAGAACGAGAGTGAAATCTCGGCGCGCTCTCCTTTCCCCTGGAAAACTACAATCTAATCAGCTGAGATTACGGCCGTCGCTTTACTGCACGCTTAGGATCGCTCCGCTCGCTCGCTCGCTCGCCTCGCAAGTTCACGGTTCTCCGCTTCTGCGTTATTCGACAAATATTATTGCGGAAAAGAACGCCGCGTCGCTACTATACTGCGCAGCAGCGCGATCGTAAACACTCGCGGCAAAGCGTTGCCGCCGGCAAGACAAGCCGCCGGGTCCGTGAGGCCCGCCGGCGACCCAAATGATAATCCGGACGGGAAGCGGGTCAGAGCTCTCCGCGCGCATCGCCGATAAGTCCGCATTACGCGCCAGGAAATTTCACTTTCGCCCCGGCCCCGCTTTTCTATAAATCGCGGCAGCCTGCCTGCCTCTCTCGCTCTCTCTCTCCCTCCGCTTCCTCAAGGCCGCGATCCGCAGACCCAATTAGAGAGGAGCCGCCGCCGCGTCGAGAGTTTGAGTTTTCTGCGCGGAACAGCTGTGCCCCGAGCGGAGAAAGCCGCGTTTTGTCACGCGCGCGCGCAGAGGCGAGAAAAATGCAGCGCTCGCGGAGCTTGCGTCACTATCCCCGGAGCGCGAAGCGGCTCTCGCGCGCGCTGCCTTATTAGAAAGTCGCCCGAATTCTACGCGAGCCCCGCGATCGCGGAGGCTACGATTCCGTACCTCCAGCCGGAGCGGCGAGTGACGCAAGCGGAAAGAGGCTCGAAAATCTCGAGGCAGCAGCTGGCGAGGAGAGCCGCGTATATATATAGCGCTTCTGGCGATCGGTGACGTCAGCCTGCCGCTGCCGCTGCTTCGACACAGTGACACCGATCGCCGGCTCTTTTTCGAGCGTTGTATAATCGCGAGCCGCGCGCGGAAATCCCTTCGGAAAATCGCGGGAGCCCGGCAGTCGTCGCGTCGGGCTGGCCGTGGCCATTTTTCGAGGGGCCGCGACGAGCCGTCCTCGAGGACGCGGGCAGTCGGCGTCGAGCTTGTAATCCGATCTCGGCGATTGCCTCGAAAATCGGAATTTTCCGATGCCGCGCCGATATAAATACCCCTCGGTGTCGTTCACCGCGGGCCTCTCTTTTATTCCGCTCTCCGTATTTTCGTCCGGCCTTTTTTCCCGGCTCGCAATGCACCGCGCGGTGAATAAGCGCTTTTAAATATAATCGGGCCGGCTCGAGCCGAGTGTGTAGAGAAAGCCGGCCGGCTCGCGCGCGAGCGTTAAACCTATCGGCCGCCGCGCGTCAGCCCGGGAAAATATTTAATGAGCGCTATAGCCGCCGAAACGCACTCATCCTTCGACCAGCTTTGTTCCCGCGTGGAAATAGCAGCGAGCTTAAAAAAACCGAGCGGCACGCGGACACGGACACACGTACGCGCGCGGGCCGAATAAAATATGCACCGTTACGCTCGTAGCGGTTCCCGCGTGCGCGCGCGCGGCGTTCTCGCGTTACAAGGCAGCGCGCGAGTCGCGCGATAAAAATCCACCGAATTGTGTGCCGAGGGACCGGGCGAAACGGCGCGCGGCCGCGCGCTCGCGGTGCGTGCATTCCTAGAGAAACCCCGCGGTTACTCAGGCTCAGGTGCAGCCGCACGTGGGCTTTGCCGCCGCCGGCGGACAAAGAGCCCGAGCGCTGGCCCCGTTCCGCGAGAGGCTCTCCGGCTAATTCTCCCGGACGGCGGCCGATTTCTTCGCCGGCGCGCGCACGAGCTCTCCTCGGATCTGGGGCTGCTGCGCGTCTCGTTTCGCGGGCGCGCGCTCTCTTTGCGCCTCGGTGTTTGCGCCGGGATAAAGAGGCGCGAGCGAGCGGTCGTTCGCTCCGACTGACTCGTTTTTTTTTTTTTTTTTTTCTTATCGACGAGGCTCTCTCGGCAGGAACGAGCGACAAAGGAGAGCTCGCGCACAGCTGATTCGACGCGAGAGGCGAATGGCAAAGGCCATCCTTGAACCGGCGCGCGCTTCCTGCCGGAGAGCGGCGGCGCGGCGGCCGGCACCGCTAGCTCTCGTGCCACTTTTCCGCGCGGAGAGCCGCGGCATCATCCTCGGGGAAATTCCGCGTTAATTGTAACTTTCCGAGAGCAAGATCGCGCCGAGATCAATTAAGCCTCTCCTCGCTTTTTCTTTGTTCGCGTTAATATTCGATCGGATCTCTTACCCGCCGCCGGGGCCAATTACGGCCCGAGAGAGTGCAGGCCGCCGCGCTCCGCTTGTATTATGCTCGCGACCGCGTGCGTTTACAGTTATCGCGTTGTTTGCTGGAATGCGGTCGTCTTTTCCCGGTCGTTCCTTCTCGGCTTATCGCTTTTAGCGGCGCGGCGGGAAGGGGGGGAGGGCGGAGGTTTACTTTGCCCGACGACGCCACGAAAATCACGTATGTGCGGCGGCGCGCGAACGTCAGCGTCGATTCGTGTCTTATCTCTCGCGAGTCTCTTTCCTGCGCTCTCCGTGAATCATCATCGAGGCTTACATACTTTCACCCATTGCCGATTTTCCGTTCGAGAGCGAGAGAAAGAGGGAGATGGAGAGAGAACGGGCCAGGCAGCTGCGCGTTTAAAAGGCCGCGCGGTGCGCGCGCATAGGCAGGTGCAAGAGCCGAGCCCCCCCGGGAGAGAGAGAGACTGTCTCGAGTTTCCCCCGAGCCGAGGGGCTGGAATTTCGCGACAGGTCCGCCGGAGCGTCTAGACGAATCGTCGAAAGACGATACAGGGGGGAGGGGGGGTCGACGCCTCTTCCTCCTCGGGGCCTGGTAGGAGCTCCGTTCCCAGGGCCCGATGATATCTAGCGCGCATCGTCCGGCGGCCCTCGTCGGCAGCTACAACCATCCAAAGGTCAACGACTCGCTCCTCGGGCTGGAAATTTGAAAGTCGCGGAGAAAGTGCTGCTGCGCCTGCCTTACTACGATTACTACTCCCAGCTGCGCTCTCTAGTTTCTATTTCTACTGCGCCGCGCGCCAAGGAGAGGAACCGGGGGGGGGCAGAGGGGGAGGGGGGGCCGGCGAGAGGGAGAGAGGGAGGGACCGTTAGAGCCTCGCCGTTAAGTCGAGGCCGCGAGCGGAGTCCTGTCCTTGCGCCTTGGCGAGGCTCTCGCGAGATGATCTCCCGGGCCCGATCTTACCAGGCTCTCCCGGCGCGGATAAAGGCCGCGGACATCTCGAAGCTTCTCCGCGGCCGGCGGCTGACTTTTTCGCGGGATTCGCGGCGAGGGAGCCTTGGAGCGCAATAACGAATTCA